>JAUMHP010000046.1:5452249-5469496 GCA_032361065.1 Enteromius trimaculatus
TATATATATAAGAAAGACTTTTTCAGGATTCCAGGGCCGCATTTATTTATTTAAGTCAAAATATTTTGTGCCACCGAAAAGTGCAATACAGAGGTAGCCTGTAATTCAGCGCAGGTAAGTGTGAATCATACACTGCCATCTAATGGACAGACTGCGTCACTACTGTTGTCGGCAAAAAAAGTTACAGAGCCCGATTTATAAAATTATGCATACCGTTTTTAACAAATTGTTATCTCTTCGTTCTTTTTTATGGAGCTTCATACGTGTCTGATTTAAACACTCTACAATAATAGCAAAATTGTGTGCTTTAAATAGCTTGAATTATTATTTTTTTCCTCACAGAGCTTGCTGCAGTGCATTATGGGATTGTGTTCTGTGTAAAAGGAACAGTATGTATCTCTTTATCTAGCCTCTAAGAGTTTCTGGATGATGTTGTTCAGGATAGTTCTGTGTGTAATGGTCACACAGTACTAGCTTCAGCCAATAGAAATGGACACAAATGAATATGAGCTTGGCAGAAAAACGGGCGATTATAAATAATAAATGTGATGGACATGCAAAAAAAAAAAAAAAAACCAACAACTTCAAAATGTAATCTTGTATTGTTAATATTAATATTCCAGTTCCCTATGACCATACCCTATGTTAAAAACATTAAACAGAGGACTTTTGCTCTCTTAATGCTATGAAGCTTGATAAAACAGCTAATAATACATCAGCTGCTCAACAAGTGCCTTTGATCTGTACAGCAACAGACTTGCTTTGCTTTAACAAAGCTCACCGCCAGAAACCAGAAGAAAAGCCAGTGTTTAATTATTCATTCGCATCTATTCAGTGTTTTTGGTACAGCTGGAACAAACAGGCTATTGTCTAAACACTAAGAGCACCAGTTAAATGGTTCCATTTAGTTTTCAGGTCAAGCAAGGGACAAAAACAAAGAGGTGTATAAAATTGATGCCTGAGAGAAAACAGGCAATGATATGACATTCAAACAATGATTTCTAAAGTTACTGAAGAATATGCAAACATTTCCATTATAAAAAGCTATAAATCCTTTGTTTAATCTTTATAAAGATAAGTCGATAGCAATTTTAAGATCACTTTTCGCCCGAGTTATCGGTCCAGTAGCCCAGGATCACATAAAGAGAATAATCCCATAATACACTGATTGTCATTCATGATTATTCAGATCATTTGCATTGAGTGGTTTGATAGCAGGCGCCACAAAGAAGCCAGATTAGCAGTGGAAATCTTAAGAGTCCACAAAGTTGCCAGGTAACCAGACATGAAAGTAAACGCATTTTCATATGATGGCTACACAAACGTTTCTTATCATGAGTTTTAATAAAATCCTGATGATAATAGTGCTGTAAGACAAAACTAGAAGATTTTTCAATGGCTTTATTTGAAAAATACACACCATTCACATACACTTCCTTTCCCTTTTTTTATACTGTATTACAAAAACACTACAAACCACAGGAAGATTCAGACTATACAGACATCAGGCTTGTTTCAGAGATATGAGGTTAGCTTCCTCTTTGAGGCACAGAATGTAGATTTTGTAAAAGGTAACTTGAACGATGTTTAACAGGCAGTTCACTAGAGCATGAAAATTAAGAACATCCAAGCAGAACTTATATAACTATTAAAAACAAATCAATAGTGGAAAGTTACGAATTAGAAATTAGAGAGGAATATTGATTTCAGTACTGAGATGATGCACAGGTTTTCAGAATACAGCAGGATGGTCTTGAAAACATCTCACGTCTCAGTTACAGCCAATAATATGTCCAGAGAAATTGTTTGGCGTCCCAGTTTATTGGAGTCGGACTGTTGCCATCTCGCGCTTCTAATACATACTGTATGTGTGAGTACTGAAATTCACAACACACGGCAAAACAAGTCAACTAAAATGGACAAAAACTGTTAAAACATAAAACATTTAAGCATTGAATGCTGAAAAGGAAAAAGCGCTTTCACGAACAGCACGATGTACGAGAACACTGCTGCAGGCAGGAAATGGGCCTCATCCTGCGGCGGCCGCCGAGCCTTGTGGAGAACTTCCAAAGATCAGCAGCTCAGCTCAGTTGAGGCAAAACCACAAGTGATGAGTTGAGTGCTTGCTCCTGTATAAATTGCTTTTCAAAGAATGTAAAGTGCACTCATTATTTTAATATTTTTTTTCTAAAAAGTCAGCAATACAAAGGTGCTGTTTTCCTATTTGGGCAGTTGGTACCAAAATAAATTACGTTGTTAAATCTAATCAAGTATCGATACACTGAAACCTATGAAAATATTATTTGGTTATTTAAAACTCGTGACCCCCAAGTTAGTGCTTTAATCAATGGTTATCTGAAGCCTCAAAATCTATTTCAGGGTTGTTTTTTGATATAAAATACAAAACAAGAATAACAATAGGTTTGAAAATCCGTAGTTTTGAAAGATCGACAACAGCTAAACACTTTAGCTGGAACCTGATACAATATTTCTCTTGGTATAATATTATTATATACTGCACAGTATATTATGTACAGCTGTGCGGAGTTGAACGGTCGGCCGCCTGGTAACGTTCATAATAAATAGTGACCTTTTCCTTGATTCACTCTTTCAATGCAAACAGCGCAGAGAGAAATCTGCAGTTCTGCTGCTTTATTAGTCTATGTACAGAACTTCGGCTGCTTGTGTCCATTCGCTGGGCTGATGGGAGACCAGAGGACGTGCCGCAGATCAGCCTGTGGTGAGATCATTATGAGGAGCCTCTAAAGTCTCAGCGATTTCACCCAACTCGTCTTGAAGCTCTGCGAAAGAGGGTCTTCGGAAAGCCTCAATCTGCATGAGAAGCAACAACAGCCAATGGTGACACTTTACTTCTTTTCAGAGGGTTTGTTGGTTTTTAGGCATAACTGACAGGAAATGAGTGTCCCAGTTGATATACACAAAAGGTAACAAGGTCACTTACCAGACAGCAGCTGGCTGCCAGCTCTAAAAGACGTTGAGGACACTCACTGACCATTTTCCCAAATGCTGATACGTCCAGGCCGTAGTCCTGCAACACACACAATCATAAATGCATGTGAGGACAGTAGATTTTTTTGTGTGTGCATGTAAAATTGATACTGGATGTCTTTATTTTCTGGCATTTCCAAAGCGTCAATAGTTCTATTTACAATCACCTGCGTTCTTGGAAGGATTTCTGGGTCTGCTGGGATCCTAGCCAGAATTTCACACAAAACAATTCCAAAAGAGAACACATCCACCTAACGTTACATAAAGCAAAATCAGTAGGTGAGAACTAGAAAATGCTTTAGAACATCACGTACATAAGACCAACATTTCTCAATTTGCTCTGGCGTTTTTGAGTCATTACCTTGCGGTCGTAGGGCTCCCCGCGCAGCATTTCAGGGGCCATCCAGAAAGCAGAGCCCACAAGTGAAAGCTTTCTGTCCTTTGCAGGAAGTTCAACCACCTCTCGAGCCAAACCAAAATCAGTAACAAGGGCCTCCCTGCCTCTCGCTGTCACCCTTATTAGACAATTCTTCAGGAGACACAAACATGTTTTGATGCAGAATAAGTCATTTTAGTCTCTCTGTACTATTGCTAGTGGTTTAATCTCACTCTTAGGACTGTACAATACAATGCATCGAAATATAATAAAGTAAAAACAGTAATATTGTGAAATATTAAGTTACCTAAAAATTACTAAATCATTGCAATATGCTTATTTGCAGCTCAAGAAATATTACTGGATTGCAAAATGATTTTTTATAAATGTCTTTACTGTCACATTTTATTAATTTACTGTAATGCATCCATGATAAATAAAAGTATAATTTTTTTTTTTTTTTAAATCTAATATATCCCAAACACTACTGTATATACACATAATTTTCGATAACAAATATTTGCGTTTTATGAATTAATTTTTCTTTCTGCTTAAATAATGTCACATAATTCATACAAATATACTAGACATAGACGTGCAAAACACTTTTTTTGGGTTACAAAATTGTTACAAGAATTTGTTGTTCTTCTCTGCCAAAAGGTGGCGCCAAAAACCAGCAGAAAGTTTCTAAACTTGATACAATCTCCCACAAAAACACTTTCCAAATCTGAACTTGAAGTTTGAAGCTGTGCTGACTGACTTGTTTGTGGCGTTTTTGTGTGAATGTAAACGGTGGAATTATTAAGTATCTTAATGCAATACAGAAAAAGATAAATTAAATACAAGCATAAACAAGATGCGTGACTGCAATTTTGTGGTTTAGCATCTGTAGCATATTCTTCCGAGACGATGTGCTTGGCGGCTCAAGCAGAACTCCCGGCCTCAAATGAAATGCGTTTCTCGTCATCACCGTCTCTGTTTAATGAATTATTCAGCTGACCCTGTACCTCGCCAAAGGGTCTGGACCGCCTACAATTCCTCTCCTCCATCTCTATCACTCCAGGGGTACCAGTATGCAATGTTCTACCTCGCTTTCAGTTTGAATGATCTCTAGTGATGATGTGTCATGGCTAGAAACATTACTGTGTAGTCTGAAAATTCAGTTTAAAGCAAAATGATTGAGAGTGTAATACAAATGGCCTGTTATTTAAGAAGGGCAAATGAGGAAACATTGAGGCTGACCAGAGCTGGGGCAATCCAGGTACAACCGAGACGTTACATAAGACCAGTGGGACTCTCGGAGCAGAAAGTGCTGATGGATACAACAGTGAGTTCTGCATCTGGACTGAATTAGAAACCTCAGCTAAGCCTCCATACCAAAAATTGACCTATGATTATAGGACTAAGAAAACTCCAAGCACAGCCCCGAGTCTAGAAGTCTCCAAATTTAGAACAGTAACTCATGCATATGCCAAGTGTTGCAACACCCTCTGGCTATGCTGCTAATGGGTAGGTTTGAAGGAGAAGCACTGAGGTTGTCTGATTAAACAAAAATCAACAGCAAAAAAATGATAATGATTTATAATAATTTAATTGTAGTAATTTTCTATAATTACTATAACAAGGAAATATTGTAAAAAAATAAATATAAATATAAAAACATAAAATACAATATTGCTACATGTTTATAAATTTGCACCTAGAAAAGTAAGCACTGCTGTCAAGGGTTATTATAGGTAAATGAAACTAAATGTAAAAATGTAATGGAAACAATAACATTTTCATTACTTGAAATAAAATAAAAGTAAACTGAATACACATACACACACAGCTAAACTATACAGAACTTTAAAAATAAATACTGATTCAAAATATTAACAAAAACTATTATAGCATCTCAGTGACACTAAAATAATACTGTTATAAACATACCAGTGTGTACATATATCAAATGTTTTAATCTGATCCTATTTAGATTTTATAATGCTGTGACACTATTCAGCATATGACCCCTTTCACCCCCTCTTAAGTTAATACGTTTCAAATGCAAGCAGTTTCAGGGAAGCAGTCGACCTTAATAGCTTCTATTTTCTGACACAACTTCATATCCACTTCCGCCAACTTGCAGTGCAGTGGAAACCAATGGATGGTCCTACTAACCAATGCTCTAGACGTCATGATTGTGTAAATTGTGTGGCTGGCAATTTTGTTTGCTCATTGTTCGTATCTGAACGGCTGACAAACAGACAGTCGAGGCCTGGCTAAAAACAAAAAAGTGGGGGTATGGGATCTGCGGGCCTATACACTGTGCATTTTCAAATGAGATGGGAACGGTTAGGGAGAGTGCGTGTATGTGACAGCAAGAGAAAGACAGAATGGCAGAGTTTATTACCATCACAATGGACTGGCCTTGTTGCCTCGCCCCTCACCCCAGGTTTGGTGAGCACTTGTGTGGAACCTGGCAACCAATGACACTCTCACGCAAGCATCTACAGCTGGATTTCTCAGGGGAGATTTCCATATAAAGAAAACTAGACAGCTATTCTCTAAAATCTGATGATGACAACTCAGAGGAACGGTATATTAACCATTTCACACTGCACTTCTCAAAGCTGGTTACTAAAGACGAGTGTTATTGAGAGTCCTTTGTACCTTAGAGTTCAGATCTCTGTGGTAGATGTTCTTGTAGTGGAGGTAAATCATCCCTCTGGTGATGTCAGAGGCCAGGTCAACTTTCTCTCTCCAGCTTAGAGGAACGTCTTTCCTGGCCAACAGCTCCTCTAAACATCCTCCACTAACATACTGTACAGACAAACAGACCATACGGGAATGAAACAAATATACACTTTCACTTTTATTGTTATTTTTAATGATTCATATGATCTCACTGGGACGCAAAATAACATATAAAACACTTTGAAATAAGCTCACATTTGTTAACAACGGCAAATGCATTATTAAATATGAATTAATTCATATTAATTAATATATAGGCTCATTAATGTTTACTCCTAGACAGATGAAACAGTGGTGGTTGGCAACATTTTTAAATGTATTACTCATTTCTGCTACTGATTTTAGGCAGTTGATTTCTTATATAATGTTGTATTATGCAAACAATATACACAAACAAAATTTGATTTAATTATATAAAATGTGCACATGAATATTAATTATTAAATATAATAGTAAATATTTGATCTTTTCATAAATATTAAATCTATTTTTTGACACATATAAAACATTTTAAAACAAAATCAGTCTAAAAAGTGTACAGTTTCGAAGTACCACATCTAATTGATATCACAAAATAGTACAATCTAATTCATAAAATAAACTCAAATTGAGGAACAAACTTATTGATTTTGAGGCTGAGGAATTAGAGATCTCACCTCCAGAATTGGGTACAACTTGTCCTCTTTGACACAAATACCCAGATACCTGGAAAAAGAGATGTGGGAGGTTATGAGCCGTTCCAAAAAATCTGGCTTACCAAGTAGGTTCAGTCTAAATACAGCCCAAAGCCCTTTTCATTTATCAAACGTAAGAGTTTAGTGCGACTTGGAACCTGTAACAGTCTTATATGTATCTAGTATGTACTTCTCTACAGCTGTTTGGAAACGTCTTCTTCATTATTACCGTATAAGTGTTTTAGAATAGCAAGGGCAGAAACCTCCGAAATAACACAAATGAAAGTTTGTATTTGTATATTTTATCTTCTTCAAAGAAGCCTCAGCTCTTCATGAGCTTCATGAGGTGCATCCTGGGATACATATAAACTTTCATGAGAATGGAAAGTGTAAATAATAGGCCTGTACATCTATTAGGCAATTATATAAGGGAGTTACATGAAAAACTTGTTCACTAATAATAATATATGATAAATAAAAAATAAACGTGAGTTACAGTTTATGACGCATTAATGAGCATTAATAAGTGGCTTACCTCACTATGTTGGGGTGTGAGAGTTTTTGCAGAAGGCTGATTTCTCGTACAATGCTGTCTTGATCAACATCATTCTTATAGATCTTTACTACCATCACCTTCCGTGTGGTATTGTGGATTACCTGAAAAGAAATGAGATGAAATGAAAAAAAAACGACAAAACAAATCTGTTGTATTAAAACATTCGGATTCACACTTGATTTTAAAGGTTCAGTCCTCACTATTATCAACTTCACATCAGACTCCAAATTTGCTGCTTATTAATAGTTAGTAAGGAAGTTGTTAGGTTTATGTATTGAGTAGGATTAGGGATGTAGAATATATATAATAAACAGCCAATATGTTAATAACAGGCATGTCGATAACCAACTAGCTAATAGTGAGAATTTGTCCCTACACTAAAGTGTTACCAAACATTCCTTTCTCTCTACAATCACAGAGAAACACTTATATGTGACCCTGGACCACAAAACCAGTCTTAGGTCGCTGGGGTTTATTTGTAGCAATATCCAAAAATACATTGCATGGGTCAAAATTATTGATTTTTTTTTTTTATGCAAAGTAAAAATCATGTTCCATGAAGATTTTTTGCAACGTTCCTACTGTAAACATATCAAAATGTCATTTTTGATTAGTAAAATGCGTTGATAAGATATTTATTTGGACAACTTTAAACGTGATTTGCTCAGTATTTTGATTTTTTTGCACCCTCTGATTCCAGATTTTCAAATAGCTGTATCTCGGCCAAATATTGTCCTATCCTAACAAACCATTTATCAATAGAAAGCTTAATTATTAAGCTTTCATATGATGTATACACCTTATGACTGGTTTTGTGGTCCAGGGACAGAACTGCTGGGACGGTTGAGCTGTGCAATCATCGGTTATGTAATTTACACAGGCAGGGACTCATCAGGAACCCATTAATGGGTATAGTGTACTCCGGCACGGGGGCCACCTTAAACTGGGCTTAGCTCTAAAATATGTTCTGATTAATAGGACTACAATACTGCATTGTATGAGTGATGATGAAAGGCCATTTCCATTTAGACTGTATTTATCATTCTGCTTCATTTGTGCTATATAACGAATTTCACTACAAACTTTTATGATATGTGACCCTGGACCACAAAACCAGTCAACCAATTTTTTGTAATTGCCTGAAAGCTGAAAATATTTTTTTCAAACAAACATATACATATTAAGTTAACATTTAAAACATATAAAATTAACATATAAAATGAAGTTTTAGCAATGCATATGACTAACCAAAATCAAGTTTTCAAAATAAGGTTCAAAATATCTTCATGGAACATGATCTTTACTTAATATCTTAATTATTTTTGGCATAAAAGAAAAATCTAACATTTTGACATTGCTACGAATATACCCCAACGACTTAAGACATATAATTATGCAAAATATTATTTGATAAAATAAATGCACATATGAAATCAACATTTTACCCTGCTTTATTTGTTGTGAGAACATTTTTTAACAGCCAATGTGTGATTTTTCACCAAAGAGAAAAATTCACAGGACACAAAATCACAAAATTTCTTAGTACTTGCTGTACATATATTATTTACTGCATATTTAGATATTATGACTTCCAGACTGATGTCATTAGATTTAACGGTTACCTTGTAAACCTTTGAGAAGAAGCCACTGCCAATCAGCTCGTGTGTGAAGTTCTCCCAGAATTCTAGCTTGCGGACGGCTGTGCGTAGTTTCTGCCAGCGGTCCACATGGCAGTATGTATCAGAAGACTCTCTGTACAGCGTCGGGCTGGTGGGCTCAGACGAAACGTCCACCTCACACATCCTGGAGATCTCCGCTGAAAACCCCACACACAAACGCAATGTTGAGAAATACACAAAACCCTCAGAAATGGTTTATCAAGCAAAAAGCTTTAAAAATCAGCAGCTGGTTTTATAAATGAAAGTGAAGCTCGGGTTTGAAGCTCACAAGTACTCGATAAGCTGAGGGAGTAGGAAGCTCCACGGCAGGGTATAAAAGACTTCTTAAAATAGTCATGGACAGCATGCAGAGGAAAACAGATTCAACTGTCCTTAATCGAAACACAAATGAGACATCAACAACTTGTAAACAATTAAGACAAAGGTGAAGACTACAGTTTACTGTTGGGTTTATTGGGGCACACTGTACAGATGCAATTAAAAAGTTACCAAGTAAATTAAGTTATCATTTATGCTCATTGATCATCATCTTCATGTCATTCCAAACACATGATTTTCTTTTTTTCGGTGGGACAGGAAAGGAAACATTTAAAAGAATGCTCAGTCTCATCTTTTCCACAGAGTGAAAGAGTACCACAGACAATTTATATGGGGCTGTCATTTTTTGAGTTTAATAGCTCAGAGCATTGTTACTGTTAAACTGACCAAGAATGTAATAAATCAATCAAAAGTTAACATTAGGAATATAAAAAAAATATTTTTCAAATTAAATGCTTTGAATTTCCTACAGTATTCTTTAAAGAAGAAGTTCCACATTCCTCCTCATAATTATATTTAAATATTGACTAATCTTTATGTAAATATTAATGTTTATCTTTCAATCCAATATGTAATATTTGCAGTATTCTTCATTAATATGTATGTTCTACTCACAATTCATACAGTATGTGGTTGGAAAATACAGTATATTGGACATCTTTCAACTACTGCCTCAGTATTAAACTTTCTCAGAATTAATCAGTAATGCTACTAGATGTTCTTTTGCAGAAACAAAGAGATAATATTTCAAAGTGCTTGTTTTGCTGTATTTGTTCTAAAGGTGTGAAAACCACACATATTTAACTGCAACATTTGACCGGTCACCACTGTAATGACCAACTAGTCATTACAACACACACACACACACACACACACACACACACATATATATATATTTTATAATTTAGTTTTTTTGTGGACTGATGGATTAATTATTCAAAATAAATATAGTCTGTTTTGATTTGATGTCAACTTCAAATAAACGGTGGTTTACTGAACAAATAGCTCTTTCTTTAAATAAATTAAATTCTAATTAAAAATTAACTAGGATACAAGTCTACCTCCGCTTATGATATAAACTGTAGTGAGCCCTTTTACATTACTATATGGTTACAATTAGCAACAAAGCCCAAACATAAATGTAATTACTATTTATTTTTTAATATAATAATCAACACTCAACTTAATTTTAATGCAAATTGCATATAATGCAGTTTCTAAATTAACTTTAACATTACTACATTCTACATTACTATTGTTGTTGAAATATATTCATTTTCACAGTGGCATCAATAACTTTTAACTAAGATTTTATTTTGGCATCTTTCCACAGTTGAAACACTGATTACGTGATCACATGAGGCATGAGATTTATTCATGTTTATATCGAGTTAAAACTAGAAGTAAATAGGAAGGGATGATCACGCTCACTCGTGCTCTGTGCTGCCGTTTAAACTGAGCTGCTCAGCGATCTGTCCAACACAGTCTCACGATCAATTCGTATGAATTTTACGAGGTGGATAATTTGTACGGATTTTGTACGATCTGTCTAAACCCCACTGATGGTTAAGTTTAGGGGCAGGGTTAGGTGGAGGTCATGCGTACAAATTCATACGAATTCGTAACTTGTAAAATACATATGATTTAGCAAAAACGTTATGAATTTGTACGAATTAATCATCTTCATCAAAGAGTGTCAAAACTAAACTTGTTGGTTAAATTTCCTGAAGAAACTGACATAATTTGAAAGATGAGACTTTGATTCTTATCAGGAGTAACATGAATATATGAAAATGTCATTTTCCAGTTAAGCTTCATTTGTGCAAATTCATGTACTGTTTGGAGCTTAAATTCTTTTATTGTATTAATAACTTTTATTTAAGAAATTTGTTATTCCTTCTAAAACTGATCTCTGACATAGTAATTACTCGACTGGATCTCACTGCATCAATTCCTGAGCACCAAAAGAGCATACAGTTATGTGACACTGTGAATGAGTCAATTATATTCTAAAATATATTTTAAAATGTTATTTATGTTATTTTAAAAGTATAATATTTCATAATATTCCAGTTTTTTACTGTATTTTTAAGCAAATAATGGAGCCTTAATGAGCAACAAACTTTTTTCAAAAACATTTCAAAATCTTTCCAGCGACAAACGTTTGAACAGTGGTGGGCTTGTGTATATGGTGGATGTCTGAAATCACAACCCACACAGGATATTTGCAACATGGAATCAACATTGTGACACATCACTGTGGTTTTCTTGTGAGGCAAAGCAGAAAGCAGAAAAACTGCACAAAAAAAATAAAATCTTACAGCATAGATACTAAAACTACAATCTGTTGTGTGTCATCACCGTGTAATATCTGATAACACACTTGATTATGTTTATAGAGTTTACAGACCTGTAAACCGTCTAGACCTGCGCTTGCAACATAATGAATCAGTATTTCTATGTTGGGGAGACACTGAGAATAAAGCAGGGTGTTGAAGTCAATGGGGACTACACAGGCCACTGATGCTGCTGGGGAACAGCACAGAGTGGCACGCTTACACAACCCACAGGAATCATCTAGCAGTATTCATCATGGCTAGAGCGCACACATGTGGTCTTTGTGTTTTCAGCAGCGGATGCACAATCACAGCCCTTTCAGTTTTACAACCTCACGAAAAAGCTAAACGCTTAGAGTGCAATCCTGGCGGGTGTCTGTCTGTCTTTTTCATCTGGTGTTTTCTGCTTATTTACAGAACTCTAAATAAAACCGTTTCGTGAGTGAGAGTTTTTGTGCATGCTTACATAACCCTTTTCAAAACAACAATCGACCTTGAGACCTTGAGTGCATGATACTTTCTAAAAACAACAACCATGAGCCTACAACACGCTGATTTACGAGAAACCCCCCACCAAAAAAACAAAACAAGCTACAGGTCATGCATGCAAGCTGATTCACCACACGTTAACACTGCAGTGATAAAATTCAAAAATGAAAGTGGACTTGACCTCTTGATGTCTGGCAGTGTAGAGGAGACTCAGGCTTTGTGAAATATGCAGGTCAAAGGGAGACACTTAAGTTTACACAGTGAACCGCACGTCAGAGAATGCTGTCACAACCCAACTTCACATGTACACGAGAGGAAATCAACCCTCGACTTTTACAGGAAGACTGATGCTTTATCACGCACTTCTAAGTTAAGTAGAAGCTATAAATTACATTAAAACTCTGAAATACTACACATGGATTGTTTTGCAATAACAATTGTAATTTATAATATAATTTCTAACTCTTAAACATAAATAAATACAATTATAAAAAAAAAAAATTATAGGTATATATATATATATATATATATTTATATATATACTAAGGAGACTTTAGCAAGAAAAGAGGACTGACACAAAGTCCCGAACTTGCTCAAGTCCAGGCCAGAATGAACATTAGACATTGCTGAGAACGTGTGAGCAGACTACATGTTCAAGTCATGAAATTCACACCACTTGCACTGTAATAAGTATCCATGCACGCCTTGCATTTGGTTTTGTGCATTCATTTTATCCCCATCATGAGAAATTCTCTCTTTCTCTCCTGTTTCTCCTGTGGCTGATGGGATTGGTGTGAACTGCAGGGGCAGAAGCTGTAGTCTGTTCCAGACTGGTTCTGTTGGAGAAGAGAGAGCTTTGGCATTGCTCCAGAGATCTCCCCCTCACATTCTCTCCCACTCTCTTTCTCTACAAAAAACAACATTCAGCGCAGTGGCATACCAAACATAAAAAATGTCAGAAGTCTTGCTGATGTCTTTCTCTTTCCATCTCTTGTCTGTCTTCTTAAGTTTTGGGAGCACTGGTTCCTGCATACTGAACTGATCAAACTCACATGCGTGCATGCACAAACTCAATTTTGTAAGTAATTTAGGTGTGATGGCTAGTTGTAATGAGTTTGTTAAGACCGGAGTCCACCTGTCTGGGAAAAATCAATCAAAAGGAACAGCAGGAGAAATCTAGTTTCCTAACAATGACTCTGAATAAAGACTGCTTTGTCACAAAGATGGGCTGCTTAATAGGCTGCAGTTGCAAACAGTGACAACATAACTATGTTCCAGTGAAATGTATTTTTGCTGAACTCATGTCTCAGTGACATATCATGCCAAAGCTGAAGCAGGGAAACACTCAACTTATGTGCGAGTAAAAATAAACATGATGTGGGGAGAATAATAAGCTTCTTTGCAAAACAGACACTAAAATATACAAAAACTATGTATAAAAACCAACTATATCAGATATTATGAATCCTGATAATTACATTAACTGTATATCGACCAGCACTGTAATATTGTATACTTTTTCTATTACTTAAAATAATAATCTCATTCTCTTTAATAAAAAAACTGCATTATTTGGAAAAAAAAATATTTAATAGTTTTCTATTTGAATACATTTTAAAATGTTATGTATATATATATATATATATATATATATATATATATGTATGTAATCGCTGCTATGGCATTTTAGAATCAACCATCGCACATCCGGTTGTACGCAAACACTGCTTTTATTTTATCAGAAGATATCAGTCACTGTTACGCATGCAACTGGATTTCAAGCACATCTGAAGGTTTGATCAACTTAAGCATCAGGCACTTCCTCAGACCATCTTATCTTTTAAAGTTGTTGTTTTTTTTTTTTTTTTAAATCTACCCTCAACTTCAACTTATTACATTTTTGTGTTTCACAAGTCTGTGCTAAATATGCATCAACATATTTAACAAGACAAACGAGAAACAAGAAATACTATTGAGGTTATTATTTTCAGAACTTCTCTAAGTCCTGTGCGGTTTCATATGAGAGAGACAGGACTGGGCAGTGTACTTTTGGAAGTAGATGGAGGAGGAAAACTATCTTTTCCTGTCTCACACCAAAGAACAGGGAGGATATCAGCTACGTCAACACAAGGGCACAGACTGAACGACATACACCCTCATGAACAAAAAATAGTGCACTAATATCCACCAAAAGCAAAGAGAACACAACACTAGAAATAATAATCATATTTTAAAAAAATAATTCATGGAATGGCCTAAAAACTACTTCTATATGTTGTATATTTAAATGCCTGAGACAACATAAAAACACTGACTAATATGACCCTGGCCAGGAGTGTTAAAGTAAATCATAAGAGCTATGAGCATCTATTCTCCATGCTTTTTTTCATGACATTCTCAATGTGAATCCACTAACTTATTCCCAGCCATACTGAGATGAGAAATGTCAAGTGCTGATTATAAAACCCCTCTAATGAGTTAGACATCTCAGTCAATTCATTAGGAAATTCGATGCATTAAGCAGAGCAAAGTAATGCCTGCTCTTCATGACACATGCAGGTGTATAGCAGCATGTCTTTATGGATAGCTCCGTTTCATGGAGTCACAAAAACATTGGTTAATTCCTAAGCATTGTTACTTACTGCACTGGTTTAATAAGCTATTCATGTGCATCTTGAAGTGGGTGGATGGGCGGTCCGCCTGAGCTCACAACACAGACAAGCTGGGAAGAACCTATATGACAGAAGCTACAAGGAAAAATGACACACATAGAAGCAACCATGAACAGAGACACAAACACAGAACTGTACAAACACTTTAAAACAACACGCTGAACAGACATAACATTTTAGAATAAAATAAACTCTGATAAAGTGTAAATATTACATTGCATACACAGAGGGAGAGAGAGCTAGATGGCTCTGAAACAGTTTATATCTGAAGCACAACATATTATCAGTCAAAATTGTAAATGAGAACATGAAAATGACAGACGGATGAGTGGGTGGATCGATGGATGGAGCGAGATGCTATTAGTAAGCAAAAATGTTTTAAACATTGCATTTGCACGTTTAGTTTACAGTTACTTCAAACGGACACAAAAAGTATTAGAAAATCATTAAGATGCAACCTAGCATCCCACAAAAAAATAAAAAATAAAAAAAAATCAATCGCTTACTCACAGCAGAAAGCACCCGGCGTCTTCACCTCCGCTGCTGCTTATTGATTGATTGCTCACCGATCAATTAAAATCGACTACAAACCCCCAAATAAGTTCTAGTCGGAGACAAACCGGTGGCATCGCTTCTACCGCGCTTCCATTTACCGTCACTCACTCATACCGACAATCCTCGCGCATAACGAAACCACCCTCTTCAGGCTGACAGCTCTTCTCGGTAACGTTGGGTTTAAAGCAAGCGGTCTAGCCTAGATGAGAAATGCATGCGTAATGGACTGTGTGTAGTGGGAGCTAGTTGCCATGACGTCACAACAGTTAAGTTCAGCCCCACCCACCTGTAGGTCCACGGTCTGTTCTTCATAACCACTGGTGGAGATTTTGATTCAGTGACTCGATTCCTTTGAATCTTTAATCAAAAAGATTTATTTAGTGGCCATTTGCGTGTACTCGAACGTAATAGTTTAAGAATCAAAAATTCCCTTTCAAATGCCAACTTTTAAGACAGCTTCCATTTAAAATCTTAAAAGGCTTTATGTTCATCTGAATTGGTCACCGCTCGCCAGTCATTGTTCACTGCCGCTCCGAACCGTTTAGACACCGATTTGCACAGAGATTCGTTTAAAGAAATAGATCGACGAATAATACAAATATGAATCATTGATTCCGTTCTCTCAAAAGATTTGTTCAAAACACCAGCGGCTCAAAACACGCCTTAATCGAGGTGCTTGGCTAGGAAGCTCACTGCAACTTTGAAACTGTGCCAATCTACTGTTACACAATAGCATAACAGCAACAAATATAATTCTGCGCGTAATCATCGTCCAATATAATTAAACAGTCTGAATTTACTTTTCAGTGGTGTGTTAAATGCTTTGTTTATTATTATGTTTGAGCAGCTGACTTCCAGGCACAAACTGCACCAGCGACTGTAAATGCAAAAGAAAGTGATGACAGCGTTAATCAATAATGCTTTATTATTTAAACAAATAGCTCTGTGCTTTGAGCAGTACATTTACTGGACGAGGCCATATATCAAGTAGTTGGATTGTAAATTAATAAATGTTAACCATTTTATCTAAATAACTATTTTCTTACCAGAACATACATTTCCACTCCACTCGCCATTTTCAGTGTAACTGCGCCCCCTTTCGTTTAAACCACGCACAGGCATCTCAAAATGTAATACACAGAAGAAACAAGTGTTTTTCGCCATCAAAAATAAATAGTTTTATTGTTTAGATTTCATTCGTGCGTGGTAAATAACACTTTTATAAGGATATGTGCTACTTACAGGAAAAAAGAAAAGAGCCTAAAGCTTTATCATGCTTTGTTCAAATAGTGAAATCTGGTTAATAAAAATAATCTGTTGCTATACACTACCATTAAAAAAATTTGGGGTCAGTAAGATATTTAATGGCTTTTAAATATGTTTCTTATGCTCATCAAGGCTGCAATTATTAGATTAAAATCCAGAAAAAAATATTGTGATATTGTGAAATATTAAATATCTTACTGACCCCAAATTTTTGAACGGTATGCATGTATATATCGGGCAACTGTAATTTCTAAATTGAAAATAGTTACACAAAGAGCCAGTAAGCTGCCTTTTAATAATTTAAAACAGATTTAAGAGATTGCTATTTATACGTACTCAAACTACAAAGAAAAAACCATATCACAGCAGCATCTCCTCTTCTTAAGGACTTGTAAGTGACCACTCTCACTCAAATCCAGAAGGCAGAAGAATAACAAATAGGTGAGGGATCACTTATAATACCTGAGGTCTGTGGCTTGCAGTCAGAATAAAAAAATAATTTATCTACACTCTAAAAAGTGCTGGGTTATTTTTATAAACACATTGCTGGGTTAATTGTGCTGGGTCAAAATTCTGGGTTG
>JAUMHP010000046.1:5474068-5505079 GCA_032361065.1 Enteromius trimaculatus
TAGTAGTGTGTTTTTGCTCAACTAATGCTTAATTGTGAACAAATTAACCATTAATTAATGCTTAACTAATGCATTATCCTGACCCCCTATTCTGAAGTGTTACCATTTATTTTAATCATGGATTAATCGTTTCACAGCACTACTATATATATTCACACAAGCATACACAAACCCACAATATGACAACTACATGTTAAGGAAACAGAGAGATCTTGCAGACCTGCAGTGCCGCTGTATCCTCCAACATGGACTTTGTAGCGACTGCGTGGCTCTGAGATGGAAAACTTGTCATACTGTGCATATGCAGTCTCGCCCTTATCACTGAGGTCCACGCGCAGCTCATACTGCCCAGAGGAGGTGATCTTATGGAGGTTAGAGAGACCTGCAGACACACAGAATGAGATTTGTAGACCAGCTTGCTAAAAATTACTCCATGCAAAAATACCTTTGGGCTTCCAAGGGCAATATTAGCAATTTGATATGCGGGCACAGATGTAAACATACCCAACCAGAATTCATCATTCAGGTCACCGAAGCCTGCAGTGTAGTTCTTCCAGTTTCTGAAAAACTCCACTTTACCACTCTGCCGTCTCACAAACACCTGTATGGAGGTACCACACTATTACAATGACCTGTATTTAATTAAACCCTGTAATAAAAATCATAAAATAGAACTCTTGTATTGTTGTGTGAACTATCACTTTAAAAACAGAAGATCAGAACAGCCAATCTTTCTATATTGCGTGTTATTTGAGGAAGAATTACTCACAATCCAGCCGCCTCCATCGGTGGTCATATCACAGTAGACCTGCAGAGGCTGATTCTCATCTCCACGCACGTAAATAGTGTACAGGCCTGAGGTTGCTTCTCCATTTAACAGAGTCTGCGAGCAGTCTTTAGGATGCTTATACAGCACTCCAACTGTGATGAAGGAAGAAAAACAAAAGAGTTTGTCCAGAGGCTAGTTTATTTTGTTCACAGTTTGTCATCATGTAATGAAGTTGTGCTTTCAGGTTATTGGCTCACTGGTGGTGAAGACTGTGGAGATGATTCTGCTTCTCTTCGGCCCAGCGATGGCCTGCAGTCTGACGGTGTACTCTGTAGAGGAAGTCAGCTGAGACATGCTGTAAAATGTTGCCGTGGGGCTAAGGACAACATCCTGAGCCAAGAGAAGAGAGTACAGCACAAAATCAGCATTTAATAATCACTGTAGACCAAGCTGCAGTTTTAAGTCTTGTTCTTTCTGGTTTGGTCTTTCGTTCAGGTGGTACACCCACCTTGACGATGCCATCAGCAGACTCGAAGCTGAGGATATACCCACTGATGTCTGCTCTCGGTGGCTTCCATGTCAACATGGCACTCTCTGTTTGAATATTACTGGCAGCCAGATTCTGAGGGGCATCAACATCTGCAGCAGAGAGTATTCTTTCATTCAGAATTCTTAAGGTGAGACATTATAGGCAAACAGTTTCTTTTTTGGGCTTTTCATAAAGTATAGTTTAGACAAGTGGAAAGATAACATATCATAGCACTTTAACTGTTTGCATCTATGGATTTTATTACAGTTTACTGATTGAAGATAATGCGGAGCCAGCCGTGGTTAATCTTTCGTGTGCGCATTTTGAAAATTTGTTTAACAACATCACTTTGTCAAAACAACATGTTTCTCCTGCACTGAGCCAAATATCAGTAATACATTTATATACCAAAGTTTCTATTTATATTCTAAAGGTTTTTATGAAAGGGTTTGCTCATATGTAATTTGTAATATAATTGTGTTTTATTCTAGATTTTATTCCTTCATAAGTGATAAAAAGAGAAGTTGATTTTTTAGGGGCACTTGTAGGATTACAAATTTAAGAATCAGTCTTAGATCTGCTGATCTTACATCCCAAAATAACATCATATTAGAAACTAAGGTGAAGTGCATTGCATTTAGGATTTAGAGTAAAGGTGTTAACATTAACATTTTGCAGCCAGAGATGCAGTTCCTGTCCTGCCAATTTCCGTGCTCTATTGTAAGTCAAATGAGGTTGATTACTGAGACTTTTGGTGTGTCACCTTTTGTTTGTAACAGCTTTTGGTGCCTTTTGCTCTAGTATTTGATTGGCTACGCTGATTGGATCAGGACTGGTGTACTGGGGGGAGGTTTGCCAAACCTGATGACCTAATTTGCATTTCTTTGTTTCAACTGTCTCCACCTCGACTCCTCCCCCTTGAAAACCAATATGAATTGCAATGTAACACTGCGTAAGTTAGACAACAGACAAGTCTAACGATTTAGACAAGTTTGTCTACTTTGAAAGATTTTACTTTGATGACTGCAGCGCGCGGACAGAGTTCTCACAATAAAGTTTTCCAAGTCCAAAGTCTGTCTCCTGGTCTTTCGTGAAAAAGAATACAACACACTGCACAAATTACAAGACAGAATCCTCTCTATGAGCAAAGACATTTAATTATAAAATTATACAGCATGATCTTAATGCTTTCAAATGTGTGTGGGTGTTTCTTTAACTTTAATGTGCACTTTTATGTCCCAGGAGTTGATTATTAACAGGAACAGATTTCTTTTTTTTTTCATTTTGTTGAAGAACACATTATGTATTAGTGTATTTTGTCATTTTATCGTTTTCCCAGGCGCATACGTTCATTACTAAACTATGAAAAAACATCATGTCATATAAATGATTAAATTTAAAGTATAATCAGTAGTTATTGTGTAAAATTGTCCAAGTTTGAAATATGATAAATAGGGAATAATTGTATGAAGACATTTTTATTAGTTGATTATAAAAAAAAACAAACAACAACAACAGCAAAAAAAAAAAAAAAGGGAAAAAAAAGACGACGTTTGATCTGTGATGCATGAAGGGCCACTGACAATTTAGTAGTGGACAAACTAACCTAGAGTTAAAATGTGAAGACATTTTATTTTTAGGTCAAAGGTGTCCTTGTGTTTTCGCTGAGTAGACACGGATGTCAAAAGGCTACAATTTATCACTACAGCAATAAATATTTCTTTTGTTAGACCATCCAGATGTCTGCGTGCGGGTGAGTGAATGTTCACCTTACCTGTGGTGAACTCTGTGGTGGTTGCGGCACTCTTGGCTGCCTCTCTGACAGCATAGACTTTAACAGTGTATAAGGTGGCAGGTGTGAGGGAGCTCATCTCAAACTCCACAGTGTTCCCAGACACCCGTTCCATCACTGGAGCCACTGACAAAAGAACAGAACACAACAACTGAGACTTGCTGCTTTATTGTTTAATATGTAGCATAGTGTAGTCTTCTTTCAAGAATAATTAACGACAGTCTGAGTTATTACCACTGTCTGCGCTGTAAGTGATGACGTATCCATCCACGGTAGCAATGGACGGCTGCCACAGCAGCAAAGCTTCAGTGTCAGTGATGTTCACTGCTGTCAGACCTCGTGGCTTATCCAGGGCTGAGGGCCAACACATACAAACAGAGAGACAAAAGAGAAGCAAAATCACTGAGAGACAGCTTGGAGTAGATTACTAGGAATCTGACAGGGAAAGCTGTCATACTGTACTGAATAATACTGAATCTATCTAGGTATACGAGGCTAATACATTGTTATTTGTTATTTTAGAATATAATAATTCAAATCAATAAAGAAATAATTATAATTAAAAATAAATATTTTAAATTATCATTCAATAATTTAGCAATATCTATTCACTTTCTGATTTTGGTGAGAGCTTTCCTATGCAATAAACCATGAGAAGATTAAATTTGTGAGATTATGATCAATGTTGTGTAAGTTATGCGCCACAAAATACTTATTACTTCTTGCTCAGGTGTATGATTCATGTATTAAAAGTACTTTACTAAAAAGTAACTAAAGTAACTTAACGTCATTAAATAATAATGAGATTACACAGAATCCAAAACCTAATCAAGTTACACTACTTTTTTTTGACTAAAATGTTATTATTTAACATTAACTAATTACCTTGTTCTCGCATTACACCCAGAATTGATTATATTCTTGAATAATACTCCAGTCGTACCTGTTGTGAATCTATCAGATCCTGGTTCGCTCTCCTCCAAGCCCTTCACAGCGATCACAGTGACCTGGTAGGTCACTCCAGGGGTCAGATTAGGCAGCATGGCTTGAGACTCTCTTCCATCTACTCTCAGTGTCATAGGGCTGCCTGCAGGGGGAGACAGAACACTGAGATAAACTAGATCGAGTGTTTATCACTAGAGGGCAGCACTGTCTGTGAGTAATTGGGGTGGTGATACGCAAGAATGCTGTCCTGATGGATAAAACAGTGTGGTTTGATTTATGATATGCACTGGTAGATCCGCATTACTGAAGATGTGCCTGATCTAAAAACCTGCACTGATCACAGAGAGGCCAAAAGGACACTATGAGACTTCCGGGCGACTCTCTTGAATTCAATCAATTTATTATGCCAAAACGGCAGTCTAATAAAATTTCCTCTGCAAATTCCGCAATATATTACATAAGATATAATTTATGACAAATCATAAACTGAGGAAGTACAAATAATACTATGACTTTCCAACAGGCAACTATCCAAATGCATAGAAAACCAGAAGGTAAAGTCTCACTACTGTGTGCTGGGTTTGCTTTGATTTCCCAGAACAAAAGATCCAAATGTGCTAAAAATAGCACTAATATATGTGTGCACTTCCATTCAAACGTTTGGTGTGTTAAAGTTCTTTTTTCAAAAGAATTTTTTTTTTAATTATTATTTAGAAAGGACTGCATTAAATTGATCAAGTAGGAAAGACATTTGTTATGGTTGTATTCCATATAAATCCTGTTGTTTGAACTTTCTATTATCCAATTATCACGTGGGACTGGATGCTAAAAATTCAGTTTTGTGAATTTTAAAGTATAAAAAGTATTTTTTATTAGTTTTATAAATGAATAATTAATAACACATTTAAACCATGACATCACTTACCACCCTGAACTGGTACAAAGGTGACCCGGTAGCTATCTACATGGGTTTGGGGCAAAGTCCAGTGAACAGTAGCCGATGTATCTGTCACATCAGAAAAGCGTATCCCCTTGGGTGTTCCCAGACCTTGATAAAAAAGAACATATGAAGAAGAAACAAATAAAAATATACCGTTAAAAAAGTGTGTTCCAGCATTTGATGAACAGGAGTTAAAAACCTTTCCCCAGAAACAAGAAATATCAGACTGTAAGAGAAACAAAAATACAGCTGTTTTAAAGAAACTTCTTTGAACTACCCCATTTATTGTGCTGCAACAAAGTAAACATTCAGGACATGATGATGACCAACTGTGTGACTACAGAGAAAGGACACGCAGACAAAGGCCCTGGCCTTAAAGCTATTTCTCAGCACTGGACCTCTGAATCTCGCGTGACAGATGCAAGAAGATTAACTTGCCCCCAGTACAGAGACGGCAATAGTGTGACACGCCAACATCAGACACAAGTGGAAAGTGACGTTCACTAATAAAAAGGAAGATTGCCAGAGACAAGCACGCAATCAGGAAAAATACACAAAATAGTTGGTCCGGCGTTGTAAATAAAACCCTCAATCACACAGCAGATAGAGACAGAGAAAGTAAAACTGGTGAGAGAAGATGTGGACGCAACCGTCGCTGTTAATTAGAGACTGTTGAACTACTCCGTGGACACAATAAGGAAAAAGAACAATGAGCGATGTTGTAATATTGTTAAAAAATGAGAAGGAAGGTAATGGATGAATGAAAGAGACTTCGTGTTTTGACCAAACCTGCTGGCTGACAGAAACATTAAAACATTGAAAATGAAGAAAGAATGGAGTTAGTGGTTCCTCCACCAGCTTCTCTTAAAAATCCAAATACCTGTTCGAGCTACAGCCAAAATGGGCTGGAATTTCCGGCCCAAAATGATCCCAAAGAGCTCGATTTCGTACTCGGTATCTTCAGTGAGACCTCTCACCACTTCTGTTCGCTTGTCTCCAGACACACTGATCTGGAGTGGTTGGACCAGGTCATTAGAATCGACGATTTTGAGAGTGAACGTATCAAAGATGCCCTCTGGTGCCATCCATGTGAGTTTAAAGCTGTGCGGGGTGATGTCCGAGACCGAAAGATGCTCCACTTCAGGTGCAGTTTCTGTTTGACAAAATAATAAAGTTGTTCATCCTCAGTGAACTCTGTGGAATGTACTTAGAAGAGGTTAAATGGCCAAGAACAGTGAATGTGGTTCCCTAAACCAATTTTCCACAATTTGTTAAAGTTATATAAATTAGAGAAGGGGAAGACGCTGCGGTATGAGACAATTCGGCAATTATGTTACTCATGCATGAAAATAGGCTTTTTTAAAATCAATTTTTCAGTCATCTATCAGTTGTTCCTATATCTGTGGCAGGTGATGCTGAAATCAGTGAGCCAGTAAATTTAATTTACATATTTGGATTAGAATATGGAATGAGATCTGTTGGTTAGTAGGAAAAAAAAAATTGACATTGATGAATTTTCCACCATTATATTAGGTTCCACCATCATAATTGTATCGCCATATAATAGCAGTCGTGCAGGGTTCAAGACAGAGCTTTTCTGGGCCCGTGACATATCCATAATAATTATATTGGCAGTCGGGTTCATCCTGGAAATGCATTTTTGTCTCGTTTTTAGCTGATCTTGCAAGAAGGCCAATGACAATGAAAGATATGAATTCTGAGAGGGATGCCTCTGGAGAAGCAATCGTTGTGGTAAGGAAATGTAAAACTGAAAACCTAAAACCTCAGGGATGTCTTGACCACATGAGGAACACATTGTGTTTTCAACAACAGCCTTGCATGTGCCAAAATATTGTCCAGCTTTAATATGCTGTGGTTTGCTTTTTATCTTCATGTACCAAGAACCAGTTGCTGTCTACAAACATTTTAGTTGATTTTTTTTTAAATGTTAAGGAAAGGGAAGATCATGATTAATTTGATCTTGTACATTTCTAATATTTCTGCTCAGGACTGATCAGACGTATAACAATCCAGCAGCCAGACTCTAAATGTAGTCATTTCTGAATGCAATTTAAAAATACCACTTTTTCTGTGATAAATATAGATAACTAACATTTTATATACAATGTAGTTGATATTTAGTATTTCAATGTTAGGTTAATCTTGTCAATTAAAAATTAATAAAAATAATTATCCCCTTATAAACATAGAAGGCAAATTATAGAAACTGAATTGAAGTGTAATAGTTGTACTCAATACTGAGATCAAAAATACTGAAAAAAACAATGTAGTAATGTTCCAAACTGACAATGCCTAAATAGGGCCTTGTTGTCCTAAACTAAACTTTTAAAAGAAAAGGGGGGGGAAAAACACCCTTGACCAGACTGAACCTCTTCTTCCTCTAAAGCTCTGGATGATGTGAAACAGAAAAGACATTTGTTGAATGTGGAAAAGTGTTGGAAATGAAAACCAGCGAGGACAAATCCCGTGGAGCTGTCCCTCTTCATTAGCACTGTTCACTTGTTTAAGAGTGTCAGCAGTGTTTGAGGCATTTCAAGAGTACTAGCATGTGCTCTCCAAAGATCACTTTCATCTGACTGGCTTCTAAGTCTCTCCGGTCTGACAAAGAGGCATCTGTTTGTGGAGGTGGAAAAGGCGCCAGCTAACCTACAGAAGCAAGGTCTGGAAGCAGTAATTCTACAGCAGGCAGCAGAAAACCTCTGAGGGCGATATCTGTGTTGACACAGCTAAATGCTGCAGCGGGGATACGCAAACCAACCAGAGCGAGAAAACGAACGAAGTTTCCGTAAACATTGTACACTTTTCTGGTTTTAAAAGCTTGTATTACTCAGCCCAGAGCGGGACAAGAGTTCATGGGTCATGTGACATGAATAGAGAGGAGGTTAACAGAAATCCAATCAGTTCCCCTTCTCCTCTGCCTATTTGCATGCAGACTTGAGAGACTGCTACAACTGTGGCCCCTGCAGCCACTGGCTGATAAACGCCAAGAAAATGTGTGAAAGTGAGGCATAAGAATGAGAAGTAGCGCAGGGTCAGAAAACCGGGCGTGCATACTGAAAAGATCCTTCACAAGAAGCCACAAAAACTCCTCAGGATCACTTCCATGGCAGTACACCCCAACACAGTCACCCGCTCTATTCGCTGACTCTCTAAGGAGGGGCAAAACGCTGGTATGTGCCTAATAAATGTATGTTTGCTACAATACAGCTTGTCTGGTTTGCTGGTAGACTATAAATGCCACAAACTAAATGATTTAAATTGACTCGCCGACAACGTGAGCTGAATGCCGCAGTCAATTAGAATGAAAAAGCCATCATTAGTCTAACTTTGTTTTGCCTGTTAAACACAAATGTAGCAACGATGACAGGCAGAGGTCATTTAATGCACCTGGAGGCTGTGCTGGTGA
The DNA here is from genome assembly GCA_032361065.1 of Enteromius trimaculatus. Classification (NCBI taxonomy): domain Eukaryota; kingdom Metazoa; phylum Chordata; class Actinopteri; order Cypriniformes; family Cyprinidae; genus Enteromius; species Enteromius trimaculatus. Next base: position 5,482,471 of record JAUMHP010000046.1, read on the forward strand.
TTATGCAGACGTGCATGTGTGGGGAGGCATTATGATGCAGTGCAGGTGTGCTCTGAATGTCAGTGTTACTTCAACATAAAATTCGGCATGCGACAGAGTCTGTCGCTGACTTCAAAGGGGATTGGTTTATTAGTGCTTTGCACATTTGACAGATTATCTGCGTCCGAAATCATGTACTGTCAGAGTTTTCTGCACTTGATTATGAGCTCAATTGTTGGGTATTAAGTAGTCTTTGTTCTACAAGCATGCATATATTTCAGTTTAAATCTCATTTTATGAAAACTGTTTATTCTGAAATATTTGACATATTGCTTTATGTATACCATTTATATTATAAAGACTTATTCTGGCCCTGGGATGTATTTTGGATTCAGTAATGATGGATGAGGCTGCATTAAATTACTTTTTTAATTAAAATTTTCTTTTTAACAAGATTTTTTTATATATTTATTTTTAAACTCTCTTAACACCATGGCTGTATTAATTATAATTAAATTATAAATTCTGCCAGGGTATGTAAACTTATGAGCACAACTGCACACACGTACACACACACACATATATATATATATAAATCACATATTATTATATGTTTGTCATATCGGCTGCATTATATTCATTGTTTTGTTGAAAATGGCAAAATATTTGATTTATCTTTTGTATTAATAGTGGAAAATACAAGAAAAATACTAGTTTCTGTACTAGATGATTGTAGATGAAGGGATGAATACACTACAAAAACAGCATAAAATAATGATAAAAATGTGTTAGTTTAATTTTACCATGTGATGTGATGAACAGCACATTAGAAGAAAAAGAGGTTAGTAGGATTCGCTGCTTGAGGCACAGCATTTGATCCAAAGAAAACTGGAAAAGAAGACCAAGTCGTTCCAAGACAGGGCAAGAATTGATACCTGTGATGGCTTCAGCAAAGACAGGATCTAAGAGCTCTCCCTTGTACAGCCCATACAGTGTGACCCTGTAGAAAGTACTAGGGGAGAGGTCAGTGATAGCCAGGCTGAACTCCTGGCTGGATAGAGTATGGTTCTGGCCATCAGATAGACCATCTGGGTCAGATACTTCAACCAGAAAGCCCTCAACCTCTCCTCTTTCCAGCTCCCAGGACACACTGAAGCTGTCCCAGGACACATCAGAGATGGTGATGTTGCCCACCTGAGGCTTCTCTTCATCTGGATGACAAACAAATCAGAAGATAATTAATTGGGCAAGAAAAAGTACATATAGGAGGAGAACACTGTAGGTAACGTTGACTGAACAGGTTTGGCAGATTTCTTAAGACATTCTCTCTTTAAGATGATGGTTGTTTTTATTTCTTGGAGACGAATGAACTGAAGTACAAACAAAAAGACTAGAAAACACAAATTTCACATTATTCAAAACAATGTAAAGCATTTTAAAAATTTAAATCAAAGGCAAAGTCCGTGTGATGAGCAACAATGAAACTGTGTTACTCCAAACAAATTAATCTCCATCTGTTCCAAACAGAACAGGAACATTTGCACATGCAGTGAGAGAAAAAAAACCCAACTTGTAATAAAAGAGTAATAACTTTCAAAAAGTTGTAGTGACAAACAAACTAATTTGCAGTCTTTTCTCCTGCAACCTATTAACATCCAAGCACCAGCTTGCTGAGACAGCTTTAGTATTAATGGCCCTGAGAAAAGCCATTAATTTTTGAAGGTTCTGCCTAGCCTGCCTGAGCAGAGGTACGCTGAACACTTCAAATAAGGGAGGCAGCCATGCAGCGCAGTGCATTGCAACCTATAATTGAACATCATTGTGCATTGTCAGCATTCACAGGCAAAGAGGGGGCAAATAGCTCTGAGATGCACGGTGGGCTAACCATTATCCTGTCTATGCACATTCAAGAGGGCAGAAACATGGCGTGAAAATAGGGTGAGAGACAATAGGGATGAAGTGAATGACCTTCCCAGGCAAAAGGGTCGGTTGTCGCTTTTGAAACCTGGAGATGAAACAATACAAAGCTGTCAAACAGCAAAACAACTCATTGATCATCTCGCGCCATTCATGGGAACTGAAATTTGGGGAAATTGATTCATTTTGCACACTTATCCAATAGAGTTCGTGCCACTTAAAGCAGCCCATTTATGCCCAAGGAACGGCCTTCACTGCATACAGATGGCAACAGAATAGAAGAATGGCTTTATCGTTGTGAGATCCTCAGGCCACAGACACCTTAAAGGGATAGTTCACCCAAAAATGAAAATTTTATGTTAATCTGCTTACTCCCAGTGCTTACTCCAAGATGCATGTGGCTTCAGTAGAACACAAACCAAGATTTTAACTTAATTGAACAGTATTTATATCATTTTGTTTACCTCTGATACACCACAATGTCTGACTCATTTACAACATCTGGCACATCCATATGTATAAGAACATATCAACTTATTCTAACCCTAACCCTACCAGTCTACTAATACTCTGCTAGCACTCTACTGAGAGTTAGTAGATATGTAGGTACAATGTTACTTATAATCAACAGAATACGTTAAAGGGACCATCAAAATAAAGGGAAACCTATAGATCTACAAGGTATACATCTATGTATATATATATATGTGCCAGCCAGAGCACATTGGTGGGGCACGTGACAGATATCGTGGTGCATCAGAGATTAAAAAAACAAAACATCTATAATACGGTTCAGTTTCCTGTACAAACCAAACGTTTCACATCTTAGAAGGGTTTAATCTGGATTTGTCTGTGCATGTTTTTTTAAGCAGTAAGCATATAAACATATTTTGTTTTATTTTTGAGTGAACTATCCCTTTAAAGGTGTTTGGATAAAGCCATTGTTGTATGCATGCACAAGCCATAAAGGTGTGGTCACAATTATCATTGCTTGTGAATTTTCGCAGGCAAATTTCAGTTATTTCAAAGGGTCTCCATGTGGGAATTTTGTGTGAGGCTGAATGATTTCCCACAGCGATTTCGAAACGGGTTCAAATTGGTCACAACAGACTTCTGTGTAAGCTTTACTTCATAAACACTGTTGAAAACAGACCTTTTTTGCTCAAAGAAATTTGCTGAAAATTCAATGACCATACCTTAACTCAACGTAACAAAACTTTGTGTATGCAAATGTAACTGTTTGCTCTCTCCTTTTTGGCCTGGTTGTGTCCTCGTATGTATCCTTTGAGGTGGTCATCAGGGCCTTCATGTTACAAGCTGAAACCCTCATAATCATGCCAGAGAGGCATTCAGTGAACAGAAGAAAGCCAAGACCTAAAAGTCTCCCAGCCCCCCACCTTCCCATTTCCATCGGGTCTGCATGCCCATGTTTGTGTGCCGTGTCTAAGGCCGATAATGGCTGCTGAAATAAACGCATTGGGATTATAGTGCTGGTGATTTCAGAGACAACATTTTAACAGGCGGCTCAGCATGTGTCCTATTTATCAGTCCGCCCCACAGTTCATTGTGGTCAAATCTTGCAAATCCAAAAGGGGAGTGGGCTCACTCTGACGATTATCACATGAATGAGCTTTCTCTCTGTGTGTGTGTGTGTGTGTGTGTGTTTGGGATCTTGAGAAACACTATATCTGTTGTCTTGCCTTGGCGACCAAAGCAAACAACTGATGTTATTTTCTGCAGTTCCTTGGTATTAGTTAATGATTATTCTGTCATAAAACAAGAACATTTGGTAAAAAGAATTCTGGAAGTTAAGTGGCATCCTGTCCGCAGAGATTTGGGCTTTCACTGGTTTTTCTTTAAAAAGAAATATAAGCCCACATGCCATTAATGAGGGCAGAGAATAAGCATATAAAGCTTCAGTTTCCGGTATATGGTGGCATTTTGAGGCCTTCATGGAAGCTTTCTCATGATAAAAAGCTACAAAATGTTTAATTCAAATTTACAGAACAAGGGCTGCAGTATCTTCAAACTCCAAAAGAAATATTATAGGGAGGAAAATAGTCAAGATAATGAATTCCAGAGTTGCCTTTAGATCCCCAGTGGCCTGCTGAATAAATATATTTATGGGGTGAAAAATAAATTCAAATTACATTTTTGAAAGCTTATTTTATGATCCAAACCAATATTGCTTTTGTCACTCTAGAGGTAAGAGAAACGTGGGATGTGAAGATGCATTCTTCATATCTAAATGAAAATGTAATGATGCATACTAACCTGTGGATGCTGACAGAGTGGCTGGCGCACTCATCTTTCTTCCTCTCTTGGCAGTCAGGCTGATAGTGTACAGCATGCCGGGACTCAGGTCAGACAGGATGTAGGTACTGGCAGCACCGGGTACCTCTAGTTCAGTTTCTGTGCCATCCGCAGATGTATACACTAATACATAGGTGTCAATTTTGGCGACCGGTCTCCTCCAAACCAGTGCCAGTGTGGTCTCCGTGGTCTCGCTTACTTCAAGGTCCTTGGGAGCATCAATATCTAAGAGGACATGTATTACATTAAAAGATATATACATAAAAAAAATGACAACTCTGTCATCATTCACTCATCATGTTGTTCCCACCTGTTTTTTCTAACTTTAAACACAACAGGAAAAACTGGTTAAATTAATAGAAATCGGAGCACCACATACGTCATAAAAACATCTTTTTGAAGTAAAAATAATGAATTATTTACAATCCAACCAAAAAGTGCTATGCTGAAAGTCACTATTTTGGGCAAATTATATTTATATTTTATTATAAATTATATTTTTTTGATATGATGCTTGTTTGTGTGAATTAACTTTTCCTTTCAGAATTAACATTACATACCTACAAGTGGGTTTATTATGACATAAGAACTCACATGTACTTTGAACTCGGAAAATAAGAGGAGAAATGGGTATTTAAAAAAAAGTGTTTTAAGCCTTACCAGTCACAGCATTGGTCGTCGCAGGCAAACTCTCACGCTCTTCCTTGATTGACGTCACTCCCATTCCATACTCCGTCCCAGGCCTAAGGCCTAAGAAAGAGCCCAGCAAAGTCAGTCCTCTCAAATCATTAGACAAAACGAAACCATTAATCTCTCACATTAGTTGTTTTTGGAGCCTCCGTGGTAGGCAATTGTTTTCGTTCTTGCCACAGCGCGGTTTTGATTTCATCTGCACGGCATATCAATCTAATGCCTTTCAGTGGCTGCATCAAAGAGCTTCTCCACAGGCCAGAAACAATATTTACCATTATACAAGAGATTCTCAGATCCACAGCCCCCATTCACAAGAGCCCTTAGCCCAAATCCCACACTTTACCCCTCTAAATGCCTGTATTGGCTCCTGCAGAGGTCACTGTAGAAGAGTCCTCCAGCATGAAATTACGCCTAATGCAGAGGAAGCTCATTATCAATAAAATCACAGGCGTGACAGCAATTACAGATAATAACTGTGTGAAAGAGACAACTAGTGCGATGTGTGAGAGAGAGAGAGACTCTGCGTTATTAGTCGAACAGATCGTCCGCCTTATTTACAGGGAACAGGCCTCCCAAGGACAAAGGAGCAAACCAGACAAAGAATCTATTATCCATTTTGAATATATTTTTCTCCCAGCCATGATAATCCCTGCTTGCGGTAACACATTGTTGTAGAGAATAAGAATTAGCGCAGGAGATTGCCTCAAAGCACAAGTGTATAATAGAAGTGCTGCTGCGATGAAGAAAGCCTCCGCTTTCCCTTTTTGACTGGGATTTTCACATTGAAGCACCAGTGTTACTTCATTTAAGGCATGAATAAGGCATTACCAACAAAAGGGATAGCATCTCATTCGCTTTTAGTCATGTAAACACTTCACGCTACTAAAACAAAGGCACTCATTTAGAAATAAAGTGCTGATAAATATGATAAAAAGCCACTTTGAAGCTTAAAAATGCCGGACAATTTTGAATTAGCCTATGTATATTCAGACCTACAGTGGGATTCCAATTGTTTTAAATTCTTTTTGAGGATGGTTTCCGAAAACGACTTCACACTTCATCACCTGAGAACTACATTTCTCATTTCAATAGGATACAAAAGGCTTGGATGTGCAGATAGGTAATTTCTACTGAAAACTACTCTAGTATTTGGTGCGCACTGCAGCTGAGCCTAATTTTATTCCAGTTTTCAAATGTAGTTCTGTTCGTAATTGATGGAGTTTGTAATCTCTGGAGAGGAATTATTGTGGAATTCAAATTGGCCTCTCACCAGTGATTTTAGCCTGAGTGGTCTCTTTCGGGCCACTGGGGAAGACCAGCTCTCCATGCTCCCCTCCAGAAATTGGGCCGTATTTGACGCGGTAATTGAAGACATTGGCCTCGCTGTTTTCCCACTCCAGAGTTATGCTCTCATCTGTCTGTTCAATAGCCCTGAGGTTCTTTGGGGCATCAAGGTCTGAAACAAGCCAACATGTGGATGAAAAAAAATACTTCCTGTACGGTTATCCTCCAGGGCAAGACAAAGAAAATTGCTTCAAAATGCAGGTCTAAGTACAACACAATTATCAGTAGACCTGCGGAAACAGACTGAATTTTCACTTGAAGTTCTGAAATGATTTCTAGAGAGTTTTTACCTGTTGTGAAGCGCTCATCGACCGGAAAGCTGGTCATTTCTCCCCTGCGGGCCATGAGAGAGACCTCATACTCTGTGTCAGGGTACAGCTCAGCCAGATGGTACTGAGTATCTATGGAGGAAAGCTCTATTGTTTTTTTGTCTAAATTTGTGATGGGGCGATAGGACAGAGAGATCCCGTCCACCTGAGCGACAGGCTGAAGCCAGGTGATAAGGGCTGTAGTGTCTGTCACATCACGCACATCCACTTGGCTGGGAGCATCAATCACTGTGGATGAGAAGAGAGGTTTGAGACAGCTGGGGGGGGAAGCAACAAAATGGGAACAGTTATGAAAGCAGATGAGTTAAAAACAGCTGCTATACAGTTTTTGTCATTAAGAATCTCGAAATAAGACAATTAAATGGTAGCTTAACATAAAAAAAGACATTTATTCTATTTTTCACAGTGTTTAATAAAAAATGTAATTAAATAAAACAATTAAAACTAATTTTATAACTAAAATAGTTCTAATTTAATGAAGGAATAACATACTGAAATTTTTTGTTTTTTCCCCCCTGAAATAGAACCACAACAATTGAAAAAATATTGCTATTACAAATGCATTTATGTCTATATCACTAAATTTGACCAAATAATTGTATCTGCACACCTGCTTCTCCAAGACTAAAATGAGTACAAGTAAAATAGCTAGGCCCTTATGTTCATGGTTAAATCAGTTTGTTAGATTAGGAACTGTACTGAGAGCTCAAACTCATGTGAGCGTAAGATAATATAGAGGAACTGCATGCGGCTTAGAGCAGATTTGTGCATGTGAGATGCTCCAATGCGCTAGTTATCTCACGGGAGGACAGCCTCTCATGTTGCTGAGTGGTGCCTCCCACACACAGTGAGTGAGGGAGAGAACTACTTTGAGCAATTAGTCCCCCTTTAATGCAAATCCTATGTGGCACAAGTTGAAGAAATGGAGTAGATGGAGCATTAAAGGCATGCTGGGAGATTTTTTTAGACATTTGTAAGACAGCAAAAACAGCCTGTCATGAAGGAAAACTCGAATTACTTGCACTGACAGCATAAGAGGCCAATGTTATAACGGCGCATCTCTTTCCAATATAATCTTTAGTACGTTCTGAAAGAAGGAATTAAGTGATATAGGTGAAACGATTTTTGGGAAATAATTATTACTATAACTGTTTTCTATTTTAATGTATTTAAAAATGTCATTTTAAAGCTGAATATTTAGCATCAATTTTCCCAATCTGATCACAAACTTTGGATTACTAGAAAGGCATATGGCTTTATCAAGTGATAAAGTCCTGAAAATTAGGTCTTGAGAAACGTCTTACACGTTTAAGTATAATAATTCAAAATAATAACTTGAAATATTGAGCAACTGCATATAACTGCCAATTAACAAACTCCTGACTGCTCTTTCTAATTTCAGGTAAGACATCCTGTCTCTTTTAAAGACAAATAGCAGACTGGTCATGGCCGCTGGTTAATTGCTGTTGACAGCTGCTTACTTGTGACAACATTCTTGCTGGCTGGGGGTCCACGGGTGTTGTTCTTTACGACCTCAAGCTTGACTTCATACTCTTGTCCAGGTCCAAGACCAGACTGCTCAAAGGTGGTCTCAGGAGGGGTGAGAGAGTTCAAAATCTCTCCATCCTCTTCTTTCTGCCATTCAAAAACAGATTTTTTTTTTGTTGGGTGAACTGAATTGGTGAATATATTAAATCTAATAACAGATCGCTGGTCAAAGGTTCTGCTGGTCAATAAAAGAGCACCACAAAGCATCAAAGCAGCAACCTCAGGAAAACTAAGTAAAGCTCCCATGAACTACGGGGTAATGAGAGGGTGTCCTGAGAGTAAACACTTTGGTCTATTAGCTGATTCTACTTGGATGAGTGTTTTAATTCACAGTGAGAATTATTTTGGCATTGACATCCCTAAACTTGATGCGTGAAAGAGACTGCCAAGCTGTGTTTTGAAAGAGGGATGTAGGGGAGGTTTGCATGTTCTAATGGTGGTGTTTTTGGAGTTCGCATAAGCCCTTGAGAAAGAAAATAAAGCATTACAGAGACAATAAGAGTTCTGTGGCACATGGTCACGCATGCTGTTGCCAGGAGCTTCTTAGAGGGCTTTGTCTTGCAAAACCGCAGACTTCTCGACAGTAGCTTTTTGCTTAGTGGCACCACTCAGCTATTTTCCACTGGGCGCCTTTTGAGCTTCTCATTTTAAACTATTACTTGAAACAGAACGGTTCTTTTATATTACATCTTTTAGGAGAAAATATTAGGGCAACGGTACTCTTTTGGACCACAGCCACCCTTGAGACTTACGGAGCATGCCAGGACACTCACTGTGTTTCTGAAGATGAGGTTCCAGCCATCAAACGGGATGTTTAAGGGGTCCCACTCAACCTCCACTGAGGTCTCTCTAACCGATTTGAATTTCAGACCTTCGGGTTCAGGAAGATCTAATTGTGGGATATAAATCAGTTTCACAGAATGCACTCAGGATAAAATAACAAATAATTTCCGAAGCATGATGATGGGTGACTTACGTGTGGCTATTCTGGCGCTGACAGGGACACTCATCTTGCTGTTCAGGACAGCAAAGACACTGATTAGATACTCTATGCCAGGCTCAAGCTCTCTAATAGTTGCTGTCTTCTTTTCACCAGTAACTCTCATTTCCATCTCCAAACCGCCAGGAGCCGTAGGTGTATAGGTGATAAGATACTCCGTCACAAGCATCTCATTGACCCAGGCAACATCCACTGTTTCTGGATCGACCTCAGTCACAGTCAGGTCTCTGGGTGGGGAGACTGTGGATTGAAAAATGTTAAATTATTGACATCATTTTATAAGAACCTCTGAATTAAAAAGGAAAAGAAAAATGTTGAGACAAATTCTGAATTGCTGAATATGCAGAAAAAAATAAATAAACGATTCATAGATTGATACTTTATGATTCTAATAACATGATTTTAGGGCGGGGCTATTGTTTAGTCTGACCAAAGGCAGATAGTAAGGAGTGGTTTGGCAAACCTGTTTGAAAAATTGTATGACGTGTTATCTTAGGGATATTACAATTATTCATTTTGGCTGACAGGACATCGTCATCATCATACAAATAACTGCAAATAATGGTTTAATTATGTTTTGTTTATGTCACTTACTGTGCAAATACACATATGCCATGCAAAAATACAATAATTTGAGGAATTTGAGGGTGCAAAAAAAAAAAGTAAATATTCTAAAAAACCTAAATATTGAGAAATTCGCCATTAAAGTTGTCCAAAGGAAGTCCTTAGCAATGCATATTACTAATCACAAGTTACGTTTTTGAAAATTTACGGTGGGAAATTTACAAAATGTCTTCAATGAACATGGTCTTTATTTACTATCCTAATGATTTTTGTCATAAATTGAAAAATATGTATGTTGACCCATACAATGTATTGTTGACTTCCGTGCTACTTATGACTGGTTTTGTAGTCCAGGGTATCTTAACGAATTATATTGCATTGCATTGTATTCATATCGCATCATATCAAAAGACATCACATCAAATCATACAATGCACATTACTCGATTAGCTCATATTAGGGTTCTATGATATAACATCATAACAGATGTTTGTAGTATAGCCAAAAGAGTGTTACATATTCCAGTGTAAAATATAGTGACTTACTTTCAGAGCAGTCGTCGCCAGTGAAGCCTAAATCACATATGCACATTCCATTCAGACATTGGCCTTGGTCATTGCAGTTTTCTGGGCAGGTCAGAACAGAGCAGTCCTCACCAGTGTAGCCCTCAAAGCAGATGCACTTTCCATCTTCACAGTAGCCACGGTCCAGGCAGTTGTTGGGACACGTCTTTGTACCACAGTCCTCCCCAGTGAACCCGCTGTTACACACACATTGGCCATTTACACAAAGTCCTCGTTCATGGCAGTCATTTGGGCAAGTCAACTCGCTGCAGTCATGGCCTGTAAAGCCAGCATGACAAACACACTTGCCGTCCACACAGTGTCCATGCTCATGACAGTCATTGGGACAAGTTTTGACGCTGCAATCTTCTCCAGCAAAACCATCAAGGCAAACGCACTTGCCGTCCACGCACTTTCCATGCTCATGACAGTCATTGGGACAGGTTTTGATGCTGCAATCGTCTCCAGCAAAGCCATGGTGACAAATGCACTTGCCGTCCACACACTGTCCACGTCCATGGCAGTGACTGGGACAGGTTTTAATGCTGCAGTCTTCTCCAGCAAAGCCATGGTGGCAAATGCACTTGCCATCCACACACTGCCCATGTCCATGGCAGTGATGGGGACACACCTTGATGCCACAGTGTTCTCCAGCAAAGCCATCATGGCAAACGCATTTGCCGTCGACACACTCTCCGTGTCCATGGCAGTCATGGGGACATGTCTTGATGCTGCAGTCTTCTCCAGCGAAGCCTACTTTGCAAATGCACTTCCCGTTGACGCATCGGCCCCGATCGTGACAGTTATTGGGGCAGGAAAGCTCGGAGCAGTCGTCACCTTCATATCCATCATCGCAAACACACTCACCATTGACGCACTGTCCCCTGTCATTGCAGTTGTCAGGGCAGGAAAGAATGCCACAGTCCTCGCCCTCGAACCCAGGATCGCATATGCACTTCCCGTTGAAGCAGTGCCCTCTCTGATTGCAGTCATTGAGGCAGGTTAGCTTGGAGCAGTCATCTCCGCTGTAGCCAATGTTGCAGACGCACTGTCCATTGATGCACCTGCCATGGTGATTGCAGTTTTTGGGGCAGGTAAGCTCCCCGCAGTCCTCTCCAGTAAAGCCTTCTTCACAATAGCAGGTTCCATTGTCACAGCGGCCACGGTCGTAGCAGTCGTTGGGACATATGAGCTCGGAGCAGTCAAAGCCCGTCCAAGGCTCGTCACACACACATTCATCATCCACACAGCGCCCCCTGCCCAGGCAGTTGTTCAGGCAGTTGGTCATACTGCAGTCCTCACCGATAAAGCCCTCCGCACAGATGCAAGCACCGTCGATGCACTCTCCATTATCACCACAATCCACAGGGCACAGTTCGATGCTGCAGTCCTCACCGCCGAAGCCCTCGAAGCAGATGCAATTGCCATCTTCACAGCGGCCTTGATCTTGGCAAAAGTTGGGGCATTCTGGCTCGGAGCAGTTGACTCCCTTCCAACCGGGCTCACACACACAGCTGCAGGTTTCTGTGCTGTAGTTTCCGCGGCCACTGCAGTAGGGTTTGGTTGTGACTTCACCTGCTAAATAGGTTTTTAGTCATTTTTGGCATGTGCTGAGAAACTATTTCATGCTGGTTTAGACAGGAATGGGAACTGTTGAAAATTTTACGATTCCTTAGTGGTTTCATTAACATTTCTTTTAGCACTTTTCAAGAATAAATACTAAAAAGCAGGCAGTTTTCTTGCCAATTTCAATAATAATAAAAAAGGTCTGTGTAAATAAATGCAATCCAATAACTGCCATTTGACTTTAACATCCCTAGCAGTACTACACAAACAAAAATAAGGCAATTAATATACATTTGTACAACATTACAGACAAAACACATGTTTTTAACAACATGTTGTCATATAATCGGTCTGTAAAACCTACATTGATTTAAGTGTCACAGTCAGCTGAAAGCTGTGTGTGTTTGATTTACTAAAAAGAACCATTAAAAGAATCAGTCATTACAGTCGATTGAAGCACATGATATACAACGATACACTTCTCTTTTTTTATGGTACTAATAACAAAACCAATTTAAACAGGTTGCTATCAGCCTCTAATATGTATGTTAAGTTCATAAAAATAAATATTATGTATGTATTATTAAAAAAACAAAAAGTTAAAGAGATTGAAATTAAAATTCTGTGACCATTTACTTTCTTTGTTCCAAAACTGTTAGATTTTGACATTTTAAACATTTTGTGGTGAGAGTTTTTCATTTAAGATGAACAATCATTTGAACCTTCTTTTAAATACATTTGTATTAAAGCTCAGCCTCCTAACAGACTAACAAAGTATCTACTGTATGTAATATTTTCCCTTACCTGCAACTTGAGCGCTACAGCAGCCTGTTCCACTGGTGCACTGCTCTCTTAGACTGGATACCTCCGCCTCCAGCATTTCCAGCCTGTTCAGAAGGTCCTTCAGGTCAGGCATGTGGTTATCACAACCGCAAGCTTGCTTGGGAATGTTAATCCTATGCGTAAAAACAATCTGATTCTCTCCATCCGTGGTGTGCTCTATATGTTGGTCAGACTGCAGATTGGCCGGTTTTGGCTTCACTGGGGTTGTTCCAGGTGAATCCAAGTCCACAGAGCACAGGGAGCCAGAGGGAACATTGATGTTGTACACATGGTTAAAAACCACAGGCTGATCAGGACTTGGGAGGGTCAAGTTCTCAGTGGTCGGTGACAGTGATTCTCTTCTGTGTCTAATTACTCTTTTCACCAGGCCAGCACTAGAGAGATGAACTAACATGGCTACTGCCACACAGGCCAGCAGCAGGCCTCGCATCCCCATGATGATTTGCTCCTTGACTCTTCTTAATTGTGTGACTGTTCAAACTGTTTTAAGATACCGGAGATGTGGGTTTGATCCTGCAAAATGGAATTAGAACAGTCACTCAGATTGCTTTCTTACACGTTTATTTCTAATGCATTTCCAGTGCGAACCCAGTGTCAAAATTCACCTGCAAGATTGAAAGTGAAACATTCACATTACATAAATAATGAAACATTTAAACGAAAAATCAATAAAAAAAATACAGATAATTCATGTAATTTCTTAAGCATAATTAAAAGACAAAATGAATGTTAAATTTAAAGGGGTCATATGATGCCATTTAAAATTTCCCTTTATTTTTGGAGTGTTACAAACTGTTAGTGCATAGATAAGATCCCTAAAGTTACAAAGACTAAAGATTCAAAACCAAAGAGATATTCTATATAAAAGTTATGACTTGTCCACGCCTCCCTAAAATGGCTCGTTTAAACACGCCCCCACTTTTCTACATCACAAAGTGAGTTTATTTCAAACACCACCAAAATGTTTACACAAAGAAAGAAGGCAGAGCTACGGGCGCCATGTTCAGGAAATTACTTTGTTTGAGCATCTAAAAGAGGAAATAACTAGAAATCAGTGGTCAAGTTGTATTCACAACACTGTTCCAGAACAGTTCAACCCAAATATTAGAGTGTGTTCAGCGCATTAAGTACGAACTCCTAAAACCTGACAGAGCAGTCAATTATAAAGTGGAAAAATTATAACTGCAAGGCCAGTCTGGTGCTTCTGACTCACAACCTTTAAGTAAGTTTACGTCTTATTAAAAGAACTTGCTACTTACTATTCAAATGCAAGTTTTAAGCAGTTAATGGTAGCGCATTTTGTTTTTCATTTCTCCAATCCCAAATTCATACACAGTGTTATGTTTACAAGGGAGGGTGCAACATGACATCTAAAAAAAAGACAGTACTAAGTCAATAAAAATTAGTTATTATGTCCCCACTGGATGCAACAAATGCCTCATTTGTAATGGCTTTTATTGTTTTGTGTCATAGCATCACCAACATCATATGACCCCTTTAAATACATCATTACTTTTTAAATATCAATTTTAAACTAATATTAAAAATAAAATATGAAAATATATTTTAGGTAAGTAGTAGCATATTTCTATCATAGACTTTGCATAGCAAATCATAACAGACATAGGAAAAAGGAAAATTAAATGTTTTAATCCTTGACACAAACGTGTTTCCTTTCCAACCAGAATGAATTATATTCAACTAAAGCAAACCATATCACACTAGGGACTGTTCATATTCAGAATAAAATTTCCAGCCAAAAAAAAAACAACAAAACACACACACACACACACACACACACACAATTACGCATAGATGCCAGTCAGCAGCAGTGCAGGATAGACAGACACTAAGTACAACTCAGGTTATGGTTGCCTTGGCTTCCAAAAAGATCAGCTCTGGCCAATGAAAGCAAGGCAAACTTCAGCTCAGAAGTGAAGGCTCCAGCAGCGTTTCCTATGACAGGCTGCCATGACACACAGCAGGCAACACCTGAATCTGAGGAGCGTACTCTCCTCTCTGACGCTCTGCCCACAGCCCATGCTGACAGATTAATACTCGTGCAGAGGAGACCATCTGCAGCGCTTCCGCTAGCGTGGGTGTTCAGAGTTCACACTTCTCATAAAAGTTAGCATTCTTTGACCATTCTCCAGACAGCAGCAGAGTATGCATTAAAACACAACACTTTCCTCATTAAAAGAGAAGTCAGAAGTATAGTTTCCGCAGGGCTCGGGAGGCTTTTCACCTCACTAAGTGCAATGGTCTGTTACAAATTTAATTAAAATAAAATGCCTGTAATACCTAATAATGCGCTGCATTATGGGGTGTAACAGGGAGATTGAGGAAGTCTGTGTTTAAAGAGCCTGATGCGCATGTCATATGGTCAAATACTTGGCAACTACATGATTGTAGATTTAGTTTTCCGTATAGCTGTTTTCCTGAATGTTATGAAAACCAAATGTGACCCATTTAGGATGGAAATATCCACCTTCTCAAAGTGCTGACAAACTAACTTTTCAACACCATAAAACACCCAATGTTTGTCAAATTAAGTACACTTATGTTCTTCAGCTTGCACCTATTCGAACACATTCAACCCCTTAAAACGTATAATTTTCATTTGATAAAAAAAAATCTTTATATTTTATAGTACTGCATTTGACATGGGAGATTGCGCAATTTACAATAAAATAAAATAAAATAACAATTGTTTGGTGAGCTACCCCTTTAAGGAGAACCTTCCACAGTCCTTCAGTAACAAAGAGCAATACAAAGTGGTTACACAGATCATTTTGTCATGGCTGCAGGGGGATGACCCAAAGCCGCAGCTTGCAAGGTCAACAGCAGGTAATATCTTTTTAGGATCTGTTTAGTAAGTGGAGAGCTCGCTTTGACATGTGATTAGCGGGACTGACAGATGAGCTCCAGCGAGAGGGATCCCACGCTGCTGCCGCCCATCCATGATTAGACAGACAGGGATGAGCGCCTCTGTGATGGAGCGCTTAAGGGGGGCTCGATGATGGGAGACTCTCGATCTGGACCCTCGGGGGCGAAGGGGACCTACTCCGCTTCTTGTTCCTCACATCTAAACCCTGGGATTAAATCAGCAAAATAGGCAGAAAATTGCTTTGAGTCGCTTTGCGGTTTTAGTTCTGGATGGGTAGCTGGCTTTTTCACTTTGAAACCTGGCTTGTCGCCACAAGAATCGAAGAAAGAAAATGACTTTGAAGGACCAAGCTGGTCTTTGTGTGAGCACTGGCCCTTAACCCCTGGCGAAGATGGACTGTAAATGAATGAAAAATGAAATATGAAACATAATGAGGACAGCTTGGGTTCATGGCAGTGATGATGGATATGCTTGGCTATGAAAGAATTAGCAGTTATTAACATTAGATTGGAAAGGGTTTTTTTTTTTTTTTTGCATTTTGAACAGCGAGAAATAGACAAAGCCAGTCTCTTTTATTAGAGCTCCATCAATACAGTGCTGAGCTCATGCTAATGCTGCTGCTTACTGGCACTTTCAGATAAACCAGACACAATGTGACTGCTGCTTTCTCATGCCAGGTCTAGTTTTTATACATTGTTACTTTCTCAGACTCTGGAAGGGCCAGTTGGCTTCCGTGTTTCTAATGTGAGAGGAATTTCAATGGGGGGTGAACCTGCTGGCACACATATTTAGTGCCAGTGATCTAAATTGGTCCTGCGTTGTGCTAAGTGCTGAATGCTGACTAGAGCGTTTGAAAGGCAGAATACCTCACACAGAGACCAGATGAATACTTCTGTAAGTCATAAATTATAGTGACAGTTGAAACGTTTCTTCCACCACTCCAAAGTGCCACAAACAAATTAGCTTACTTGCTATTTGTTAAATTAGAACTTTGAAGCTCCTCACATAATTGAGCAATTAGCAAGTTAGCGGTTTGGGACCATGGCATAATTAGCTGTGATTTGATGTATACCACAAAGGCATAAAACATAAATGGAATATGGCAAAGATCACAAACTCCAAAACATATTGTTGTTATTGTAAAGTACATGGGAATTGTTAACACATTTTACTGAGATGACAACTGTTGATGCGGCAGAGTCTGTTAATGTGTTATAAAATAAAATAAAATGTAGTCTTTTCTTCCTGACTGTAGAGGACTGATGAGGTGGTAAATTATCTGTTAAACATCTGATTATTGAACTGTAAAAAATCCTGTGGTTGCTTTAACAGATGATGGCTCTGTTTCATATTCAATGATTAGAGATGACATTCATCTACAGTCTGTTGAACAGAGGGGAAGCACAACTCTTCCACAGTTTATTCCTATGAAATCCTCAAGCAGACTCAGTTTTGTAGGTCACCCATGACAAAAATCCCTTGCCTTCACTGGAACGCAGCCTTAATATGGGTCACCCGTAGTAGCGAATGAATTGGTATTGTCTAGACTCTATTCACCTTAATAGACGTCATAAAACGCCCTGACAGTTTGTTTAATACTGGGAAGAAGTCAATGATGAAAAAAATATTTCTCCCAGAGGTATAACACATCACTGTATCATTCGTTCAACGGTGCTTAATTAAAAATCAATACGATGAAATTGAGTAAATACTTCTTAATCCAGTCTGCAAAGCCTGCTGAAATGTATCTGATCTGTGGTGAAGAGTCAAAAAATGCTGATAAATCCTTATTAAAACATATGAGAATGCTGTCACTGAGAAGTGGATGTATATCGATGGCATGGTTTTCCAAGGTCATAATCAGACAGAGGTCTGCTGAAACCAGCACCATGAAGCAGCTCATAATCATCCTACACGGAGATGGATTTCCAGACCAGCTCATAACGCCGCTCAATGGTGTGTGCTCTCAGATCGATGGCAAGGCATATAGCCACTGTTATTGTTTCATAAACGGATTTGTAAGTCATCGCCTTCCTGCGCAATGCTCATTTAGGAGGAGTGGCTCAGTTGACCATTAGACCTTCCATTTTATTCCGTTCTTTCTCTCTACAGTTCTGCAGTTCCTCTCTCTTACTGATATTTTTCATCTGTCTGACATCTTGTCACTTTTAAGCTGTGATGTGAATGCGGAATGTGCATTGTGACTGTCCACTGGCCCCAAATGAGCTGATGATAGTCTATGCCTCGCTACTCTATTTTCCTTGGCATGTTTGTGCTTCAAAAGTCAGTCAGTCATGGCCTGCAGTGGGTTCACCGAACAGATTCAAACAAATGAATATGTCTGGCAATCATAAACACGCAGACGTGCTGTCTCACCACTGTATGTGCAATGTGAGCTTAAAAGGTCTCTCAAATGCCACATAAAGTGATCTCTCACCCGACGCATTCTCTTGGCATTTCTCCCATCCATGGATTGACAGCAAGGTGTGAAACCAGAACCTAAGAACACACGCCAGCGTGTATTATATTTCCAGCTATGCCAATCTCACAATAATGAGATTAAGTAATTATTAATCTTGCATCTGATTTCACTGCCAGAGTATAAGGGTATTTCTTTGTTAATTCAATTTTAAACCGAAACCGGCATACTGAATTTTTTTGTTTTTATTACTGATCATTTCATTCCTGTGGGCTATTTTTATCTATATATAGTAGAGGCATAAGATTACATGCAGAATGATAAGTGAAAGGCAATGTAGGTTGTTTTCACAATGAAAAAGCTGGGTTTCATGACAGTCGAGTCCCATTTACAGAGCTCTAATGATGCTGGGAGATCTGATTGCTCCGATAGGCGCGTGTGTGTGTAAGTCAGCGATAAGCTGGGCTGGTGTATGGGCAGAGATAGAGGTGTTTGCACTGCTCTGAATGGACCTATGGTTCGCTGACATCGCTGCACTTTCACCAAAGAAGCATTCAAAGCGGACACGATAGAGCTAGGATGACATTGCCAAAGGTGAACTCCATCATGCTGATTAAGGAGAAATGGAAAGTTTAAGACATGTCAGTCAACATCTGAGACCAGAGACACTAGAGAAGTCTACTGGGAATGAAGTTGAATAATTCCTGACTTTAGCTTCCATGTGTGCTTTCTCTTAAAGTCCAGATGGAAGGAATGAAGCAGGAACATTTGTTACTTGCCGTCTCATTTTACATTTTCAGCACCGGTGACCTCGTGTTTATTAGCTTAACCCCTATTACAGCCAAAAAAGCAGCCTCATATGTTCAGACCTTAAAAGCACAAACTCCTGCTATTTCTGACTCCTGTTTGTCGCAACAAAGTTCAAACACTATTTCTGCACCATGCAGACAATGCCTCACATATTGGTCTTAGAAAGATAAATTTGTTTTTGTTTTCTAAAGGATATATTGTGGTCTGGGAGGAACTGCAAAGAATAAAAGACCACATTTTAATCCAGAAGTCAGTTTGCTACAGAGTAAAAAGACTTATTTGAACACGGAGGTCATTTTTTTTCATAGGCACAAAGCAATCCCTTTCCAAAATGGAAAGCTATTGATCATTCTTACCTGTTCCAGAAAAAAAGCTAGTTTGTTTGTTTGTGTGTTACAGGAAATTGCTTTTTCTCCAACACTGAGAAATTTAGTTTTTCCTCCTGCTGACTTAAAAAGATAAGCCATGATCAAGTGTGATTTAGCATGGCAGTTCTCTAAAAAAAAAAAAACCTATAAATTACATGCTGCCAGATCCAATTACTTACACTACATACCTATAGTAATTAGCTTCATCACAGTATGATCTTCTGGGACTGAGCAACAAGCTCTTTCAACTTATTGACCCTATTGAACGTTCTAGAAAGAAAAAGAAGTATTTTCCCACACTGAAACGCAAGCATATTGACTGGGAGATTAAGACATCTATTTTCACTGCTTATATTAGATGCAGACCTGTCATTGATTCTCTACAACATCCCAAACTCCTCTGCTAACTAAAACCTTTTCTTATTCCGAGTTTGTAGTGACACATGCATTCTAGCATGCAAGGTCACTGACAACTAACCAGAGTTCCTCACTTCTGAGGAAGACACGTGGGACATCTCTTGGCCGCCACTGATAGGGACACTGTCTGTGCTTTGAGCTCATGGTTTCCTAGCCATGTTACATTAGCATCAGAGAGCCATTAAAACCATCTGGGGCTGTGACACTTTAACACACTGAAGTCCACTGAGGAAATCTTTGTTCACTGATGCCGACAAATCATTCTGAATGGCTCTGTGGCTAATTTTAAACGTGGAAAAAAAGAATCCTTCTTTACAGAGCATTTTTCAAACAGACTGACAGACAGACTGACAGAGAGAAGACAGATACTGTAGGAGTAAGACTTAAACTCAGACATAGCATCATATAAACACTCTATTTGTCTGCCAAAAGTGACTTAATGAATTTGAATCATCTTATAATTTGGTTGCATTCCTTAGCGATTGATATATGTGAATAATTGTGATTAGTTTATTCATGACTAATTAATCAGCATTTTATATAGGTAATTCAATTAAATATTTGAAATAAAACCTATAACAAAAAAAACAAAAACAAATTGATACAGAGATTGAATGACAGACAGACAGACCGACAGACAGACATACAACCACAGGAGAACACAGAGGGTCCAAAAGCCCCTCCAAGTGCATTTCCAGGCCAGGAGCAGAGCTGACAGCTGTTCAAACAAAGGCTAGTTTCCCACTCAGCTTTGTTCTGAGTGGCACTGTCAATGAATACACTGCACATAGCATCATAAAACATTTAAACACTCCGTCTAGGCAACAACCATGTGTGGTTGGCACTTCTAATGTCTTCAAGATAATGATGGCATAGAGCGCTGAGGAGATTTGAACAACCCAGGAGGCATTGACATCACACAACAAAACAGATCAAATATTAAGGCTATTATGAAACAGGAATGAGTTCAGTCGAATTCAGTCGCATCACGTTTCGTTTTCCGCGAAAAAGAACTTCAAGGGAAGCAAACTTAACCATGAATCCTTTATCCAGTCACTGGTTTTACTCTTCAGTGCTAACGACCAAGTTTCCTTCATTCCCAAAAGAACCTCCCTCCCATTTAGGACCCTTGGATCCAGGGGGTCTCTGTCATTGACCCCCACCTCGTTCACTATACGCACTCATAAGGCGTCTCTCAGCCCCTGCGTTTCCCAGCCTAGACCCCTCCCCCTACTGCCACACACACGCACATCTTCTCATCACCTCAGTTTCTCCATTCTCCTAAACGGATACAACCCATCAGTAAGGACAGCGCACTGATCCGAGAACCGCTCAATCTCCCCCCCAACCGCGGATGAGGCGAGAGAAAAGAGCTGGCAGCTGACAGCGGAGCTACACGAGGAGCAGAGGACTACAGAGAGAAGCGCTAACACGAACCAGCTGCTGCTCTCCCTGGCTGGAAAGAGGACAGAGATCCTGGAAAGGGATAACACCGTCTGCCAGGTAACGGAGACCAGCTGACCCGCAGCTGCAGACAAGCCCACCACGTGTAGAGTTACGCCAAACTATCAGTGCTACTGTATTCCCCCCTCAAGTGGAGCTGGAATAACTGCTGAGCTTCAAACAAATGAGGACCACTTCCCCTATAAACCATAATGAGCAGCCTAAAGCAAGCCAATGCATCAGCCTTAGAAGTCCCTAGCTAACAATTACACTGTCAGAAAACATGTGCAAAACCTGTACCTTTAGGGATAGAATAGCTTGTCAATGGGAGAGTACCTTAAAAAGGTAAATCTTTGTACTACATTTACCCCTAAAAGCTGCATGGAAGTATATTAAGGATGCATAGCACTACATCTACAAATATGCACCATTTAGGGGTAGATAAAGTTGTCCTTTTAAGTGTACTGCTTCAGTGATAAGCTGTTGTACACCTAAAGATAACATTTTTGCACAGTGTACAGTATGACTCTTGACGTATTAAATCAAGATTCAGATTAAGCATTTACACTCATAAAGAGCACAGAGTCATTTAACATGCAAATCTGTCACACTAACAGGTACGTGGAAGTGACTTGAAGCATCACAGCTTACCTTAGTGAGACCAATCCTCCTCTACAGGCTCAGAGACGTGCCTCTGTCTAGGGAACTGCAATGTGTTGCCAAACGGAAGGTTAAAAACATCAGGAACTCTTGAAGTGCTTTTTTAATTTTCTTTAGACAGATGACAGTCCTGTCATTTCCTCCTGTCTCTCTGCTCTCAGTGAGAGTGCTCCATCCAGCCAGTGTATGTCTGCTGATGCTGAGAGGGAATGAGTGAAAGAGAGAGAGAGAGAGAGAGAGAGGGAGAGAGAGAGAGGGAGGGAGAAGTCCCTTTCTTTTAAACAGTAGACACTTTGCGGTCAGACCCCACTCCCACCTACCACTCTCTTATATACACCCCCCTCCCCTTTCTCCCTCTGACTGGAAGCTGAGGAGCTGAAACGGGATGCCTCAAGGCTGAGTCGCAAACTCATACACGCACACACACTGAGAAGAAAAAGAGAGAGAGACCATTTACTATAAACTAGAGCAGCCAATGATTGGATGAAAGGGATATATCCCAAGCAGCATTAACATACATTTCAGATTAGAATTAACAGGGAGGATAAAGGAGGAAGGACCTTGTGTGTTTGATGACGAGCATGACACGGCGGATGATGGGATTATGTACGGTGATCAGCATAATCAACCTTTAATCCCCTAAATCCAACCTCGCCATGGAGAGAAACCCTAAAAGAGTCGTTTTAGTCAAGGTTGGTTCTCCCTTTTTTAAACCTTAAACGCCTCTCCTAAGTGGAGCCATCTCTGTGCCACAACCTCCGGCTTTTCATGCTCCCCAGCGCTTCTGTAAATACTCTTCCCTTTCAGAGTGTCAGGTTATTCACCTTTCCATCTGCACTACCCACAAACACCTCCCCCCACGTGCACTGCAGGTAGAAGAACATCCAACCAAGCAGGCTGCAATTACCGGACTATATGGCACCCGGCGTTTCGTGCAAACAGCAGC
>JAUMHP010000046.1:5505179-5549488 GCA_032361065.1 Enteromius trimaculatus
CAGGTAGAAGAACATCCAACCAAGCAGGCTGCAATTACCGGACTATATGGCACCCGGCGTTTCGTGCAAACAGCAGCTTTTCTTGGAATAAGCATGGAACAAAGAACCAGCAGATCGGATTTTTCACTCTGGGTGAGAAATATATTTCATTAGCGATGAGATGATGTCTCTCGTCGTGTCAAAAACTGACCTTTAGTCCTCTTGGGGGGCAACACGGAGGCACCCGTGGAGACAGGGCGCTCGAACCCCCAGAGAGGAATCAAGAATGTTTTTTTCTGGTGAGAGAAAATCAACCCCCATCAGCCTGTGCTCAATAAGTCATGAATCTGTGATGATATGCCCGGTCGACATGGGATTTTAATCTAGGTCTCATTTCAGAGACAGAATCACCACATTTCAAATCAGGCCCAGCCACCGATCAAATTCAAGTTTTTTTTTTTTCCTGTCGCAAGGCAAAAATGATATCAATTTCAGGTTTGTCTTGAATGGAAAAGTACAACGCGAGATGAACAGGCGTAGGATATTTCCCAAGGTGAACTCCACAGAGGGATGCTCTTGGTAATGGTGTGCATGTTTGTGTTTTTCTGCAAATGTACAGTATATATGTGGTGGGTAGTGAAGGGAAAAGCTGCCAGAATGAGATGTCAACTCCCAATGCTTTGTTATACACTTTATAGAATTGCATTAATATAACGCCCACCATAATGTCATATATCCAGTCAGTATGTCTATCTATTTATGTCTGCCGATATGCACAGAACATAACATAACTGAAGTTCATCTGAGTGTGTGTGTATGTGCACACATCATTTTTCTCAGGGTCTCTGTCTTTCTGAGAACACTATCACCCCTCTCCATCTGTTCGTACTCTCACCTTTCTCTCACACTCTTTCCTTCACCGAATCACAGTGCTTCGCAGGGAATAGCAGTGGGAGTACTCCAGGTTTGTCAGACGTCCCTGTGCTGTTGACATCCACGGGAAAATGCATCCACCAACTGATTTCCCAGATGACAACAGTGTGCGCATCGTTCCCCAACACCAATATCTTCTAGACGTAAGCAGACACAAGCTACAGGAACCCAGCTTGTGAGAAGATGTTTATACTCATTGTAGTGTTTAAAAAGAGCATTTGGATCCTCTGAGTCAGAGGGGAAAAACAGACAAATACCTGTGTCTGGTTGTTGGGGAATCTACTTTGAAGTAGCTACTCATAACTCGGACTACAGTTACCTCCGTGCAGCAACAGCAGCAACACTACAAGTAACTAACAAAAAAATATTGAAGCTATAAAGGGTTTATTTCTTAAAAAGGAAAAAACAGTGTTTCTTTGTACATTCGCTTTTGTTTTTAAGATTTTTTTAGATACTCTAGTGAGAAACCAAATGAAAAAGTTCCAAACACTTCAAAGCTGTAATATGCAGTTCTTAGTGTCACTTAGTGGAACTACAAAAACAAACAACCTTTGTAAACGCCCCTTTCCTGTTTTTCACACCTCAAACAGCACTAACACAAGTCAACAGATAAAAGTAGATTTCAATAAAATGTCCACATATTTGATGTTCAGCTCACTTGTCGAGAACAAACTTTGAGAGTTTGTTTTATTGATTAAAATCAAAACGTTACATCTCATTCCTCGATCTTGTAAAAACGATGCTGATGTTAAACCTTGTTTTTAATCCCGTTATGCATCTCATATTTTGGCAAGTCTTCAAACCAGCTAAACACTCTCTGGCTCAGCTACAGTAGCCATGCCCCAAACTCTCCCTATTGGCTGTGCTGAGACATGCAAAAACATAGGCTAGACAGGCAAGTCATTCAACATTGGATGCAACAATTGGACAAACATTTTACGGTCAACTTAATGAGACTTTCACACAAGAGATATATATATATATACCCCTTTAAAGATTGATTGGTATCAGAATGGAATGAAACTTTCAACCAGCAAAAACGTTTCTGCAAAAGAAGTCAGTTAAAGGAGTGTTTTCTAACATCCAAAAAAAAAAAAGGGTTTGAATTAATAAGCATCAAACTTAAGCAAATTAATTGACGTTTAAAAAAAAAATATGGCAGCATTTAACAAAATATTTCAGTATCCAAAATAAGGAACTCAAATAATTGCATTCTTGATTTTGTCAGTTCACTTAAAATGCACTGACATAATGATTAACAACCATTAATTAAATTCATTAAACAAGGAGAAATGTTTTTGGTTTTTTCAGCTCACACAAATCAATATGCCATGAAAAACAATTACTTTTCCACTTGTTGGAAATAGAAACTTGTTACTTAAACCATTTCAGAAAAATGTAGCTCCCAATGCTGGTCTGTTGCATACAGCTTTTAAAAAGAGTATTTTCAACTACTTCTTAAACACAAAGCAACAGGACTACACTTTCATATAATTCTAAACATGTAGTTTTTCTTACAAGTGTCTCGGTACATATTTTTCCACATTACTCCACATTTGCTGGCTATAACTGAATCTACCCAGAGGTACAGGCTCTACAAATGAAAGAAAAGGTTGCTGAGAGCACAGCTCGCATTCAGTTCATTTACCCACGTAATTGGTGGCAGTCCATTCACAGAAGAAGCGAGGGCTTGACGGCTAGCAGGGCACTTTCTATCAGCACAAGTGAGATCTAATTATGAGCGAAGAAGCCCTGCCCGAGGCTGGGTAAAGTGTCAGAGGAGAAGGGAGCAATGATGAGACAGGACTCACAGCTCACAGTCACCCTTATGACCCGGACAGACCTGTTTACCTCATTAAAAATGAATTCACAGGTAATATTGGCTCGCGTCCCATGCCCTCCCTCTCCTCCCAAGACTTAGCTTTATCTATTATGCAGGAGGGAGTCCGTGCGGGACGGGTTAACTGAGGGAAGGTCATTTGGACAGCTTGTAGAAGTTACTCTTGGAGTGCTGCAACCCAGACTTAGCCACCAGGTCTGGGAAATTAAAACACTAATGGCCTGTGTGAGTGTAAAAAGCATAGATTAAGTGGAAGGAGAACCAGTGAAATAGCCATCAGTCAAATGGGCCTGCGGTCATAATTGGGCTTGATTCATAATTTATAAAGCAAAGATAGGGATTGGCATGAATAAAGAACGGCACAGGAAGAGGTGAAAGGCTATTTTCTACCCTCCACATTTATGCATTAATCCAGCATAGGCGATGCAGTGAATTATGGTCATTAGGCTTTGGGAAATGAAAAACAGCCATTACGGCCCTCAAGGGTAGCTTTTTACAAAATACCAAGACCAAAACGAGAGAGGGGAGGAAAGAATTGTTGCAGACACATGTGATTTGGTGATATAGTGAGAGAGAGTGTTGTTTTGGACCACACACAGGTCACCATCGCTGTGCACGTACATAAAAAGCCTGTAAATTTCACAGGACAAAGACAGCAGATTAGGCTTTCGGTGACCCCGATGACCCGACAACCTCGGGGTTCAGACCTCAGGAGCCACGGAAATTGTATCAGACTTCGCTTCTGCTTTTGTTAGCCAATAGTAGATGAGCATCTCTCTAGCAGCGAGGTATGTGAAGATCCATAAAAATGAAAGATTAACATGCTCTCTGAAAAAACACACTACAAACACTGTAAGATTGCACTGCATAATCTATTGTTTTTACCACACATACTGAAGGTTCTTTTATCCGTTTTGATGATAAGATGGAAAAGAATGAGGCGCAGCCTCAAAGAACATTTACTGTCGTTCAGGGTAATTTACAGAGTAGAATCTGTATCTTTCATTCTTCTTTGGTTCTGTATGTTTTTACAAAGACATGGAAATGGAAATGCCTTCACATTCCTTTAACACCAACAGCACCGACCAAATTATAGAAAAACAAATAAGCCGTATCCTTCAGAGCAGCTCACGACATTGTGCGTCCAGTGAAAGCAGTGGGTTGGGGGTTGACAGAGATATCAGTGCTCAAAGAGGATTCTATAGAGTGAATAAGAGATGGACGAATGCTCAGTTCCCATAGCTCCTGAGACACAGGCAGCACAAACACTTATACATCATTAACATTTATGCAAATGCAAGCAAAGTTTGCAGGCTTGTTAATGAATATTCATGTTCTTTATAATGCAGGTTTAATGCTTATACATACATATTCACAAATATTTAACTATGACGGTCTCAAAAGACACAGTATTTTTCAGAATCTTTTCCACTTACAAGCAGACCCACAGAAAATCTACAGAATGTTGTATATTTTCATGTTGCTTTGATTTTATGGAAAACTGATGGGAAAATGTGATAACAAAAGTTAATACCAGACTATTTGCCAATGAAAACATTATTTAGCTACAGTAAATTAAATTATTTAATAATTATTAACATGTCGAGGGACATATTGTATTTTATTATTATTTTACACCGTTTTTATCCAATTTATAAAACCTATGTAAAACAGTCCAAAACTGTCAGAGCAACAGATATACCATACATAATTTAAGAGTATGCAATCATCAGGTCTGTAGTAATGGCAAATTTCAATATTTTTCGAAATAATTGTCACATTCTAAGAGCAAAGCTACAATTAGTGCCCACTTACCTGCCTTTCAGAAAATCAGAACTACTGGGTGAGCATGATGTCATCTAATTAATTTTCACGAGCTAGGCTGATAAGGTTTATAATGTGTCTCTTCTTCTTCCCTACTGAGCAACTCTTGCTCTAGTATTCGGCACTTCATTAATATGTGCCTCTTTAAACGTCTCATGCAATACAAATTTACAAGATGCCACTCGTTAAGACTTTAATGAGTCTGATTTAGACTTCTTCTCTGACAGGCTTTGGTGATTGATGCCCAACTCTCCCTGAATGTCTGATATTTCACTCCTCTCTTCATCTCCCCTTCTTTTCTTTCAAGACACCCCATCCCTCTCTCCGTCCTCCTCCATCTGCCTTTCCGCAAACAGCTCTGATGACATTGTACAATGTCCCACAGATACCACGTAATCCCAAACCCACCATCACGTACAACTCTGAGGAAAAAGTGTGTACGTCCTCTGACTTTCACCGCTTGTGACAAAAGACAACTCTTATCCAATGTCCCCTGCCTCTCCTTCCCTTCACCAAATAAATGGGGTAATACATCAGTTAAGGCATGTTGTGGCACTTTTATCACAAATGTGCAGTCTTTCTCTTCACCCTATCGACTCAGGAAATATTGAGCTCAATACGAGCGTCTATCCGGGCCCGCAGAGTATAAAGCCATATCTCCGGCAGTGCTGGGAATGAAGCACCGCTGCCTGTGCTGAGTACAGAGACAGACCGCCAGTTTGGACAGATGATTTATTCATATGAAGCAGGTAGAGGCACAAAACTGTGTGTCAGGGTGTATTTCTGCAGAGATTAAGGTGTCCTAGAGGTTTATGTCTCTGGTTCGACAATCTAAGAGCGCAATAACGCATGTTGACTGCATGCCACAGACAGGACTAAGCTTTGGTACACCCAGCAAGGCTTTACAAAGTTGTCCTTTCACAAGCAAAGGACTACAAATCCTGTAGTTTAGGAAACACTTTCATCTTCAGTTGATAACTGTCTAAAAATAAATCTATAATTGACATTTTGTAAGCTTTGAGGGTTAAGGAATTATATTTTTCACATTTGAAATCAACATTAAATGAAACTAAAAATACATTTACATAATTTAAATACATCTGGGCAAATAAAAAAAATAATATTTTCAAAATAAATACATAAAAAATATATAGAAATAAATTATATAAAAAATGAATGTAAAATAAATATTTTTGGTCTAAAAATATATTAGTACATATACTAGTAACTAAATTCAATGCAAAAATATGTACAATTATTGGCAGAGGGTGAATCGATGACTTGTCTAAATGCCTCTGATTGGCCATTGAATTTATAAGCTCAGACTAATTGTGGTTATAATGCACTGTAAAACTGTAAAAATATGTATAAAGAATGATTATGCAATGTGAGCATATCTAAATTTAATGGTGCAATCAACACATATTAAATTTTGACCCTTATCCCATAGTGAGGATAGCTAGCCACTAAATGGATTGAAAACGCGATGTAGAGCATGACAAGAGATTTCCTGGATAGTCTCTTTGTGATCAGTCTGAACTGTGGATCGTCTTCACTCTCACTGGCTCTTTGTCTCTTTTCTGCCAGGCATCTCTGCTTCGATGAATGAGAGGGCGGGGAAGCAACAAAGAGCAGGATAAGGGGTATTTTACTGGGCAGATGAGCTGAGTTGAGGTTATGTCAGCTATCTCTATGGAGAACTGCTGGGAATGCTCCTGATGGATGATGGATAGCTTTCTTATGCTGATCTTAGACCAGCTCCATTCTTCTGAAGGTATACAATACCCGCTACGAGAAAGACGGAGGAGCAGATCCCAGATCAGTCTGAAAGTGTCTTCTGTCAACTCAGTACTACATACAGTGTCAGCCTCTGCAAAGTGTGTGTGTAGCCTGAACACACCTCATTTATAACTGTCTTTCCGCACCTGTCTCAGCCAAATGCCTGCTCTCATTATGCTGATTAGGCTGTTTTTTGCTAGACTTAAATATATACAATTATATATGAGCTCATCTGCAAAATTTGCAAAAAACATGTATTTTCATTGAGCATTGCAGTTAATCTCAATCAAGCTGCAGTTGAGTTGTTTCGTTAAGGTTAAAAAATACCTGGACTGCTAACACAGTCTTCATCTTCATATTTTCTAAATACATGAAATGCATTAAAAGCTGCAAACACGATTGTAAATTATTACAGATGAGCTCCCTGTTGCAAAGAAGTTCTAAAAAACTAGATAATGCCTTAATAATGCCATCCTTTAAAATACCAAACTTTAACGCAGCATCACATGTATGTGATTCCAGAATGCATTGCGAAAAGAATATAATAAATGAAGATGAATGAGAAATGTTCAATACATCATCCATCTTAAAAACTTGTCCTCTATAGGGTATCAGGATGTTGAATACAAATATACATACATCTCATTGCATACTGAAATTTAATGCTTAAAATGTAATTTTTGTCAACAAAATTTGTATTGCTTACTAAATAAATCCATAAAATAAAGTATAGTAATAAATACGTCTATGTTATGTACTTTACTTTACTTCACTTTACTAAGTTTTGGATCAGAGCTATATGTTTAAGTATGAAATATTGCAGAAAACTATTGATATCTACAAATATGCTCTTGTCATTAAGGTATATGCACCTCTGTGTTATCTAGACTGACTGTAAAATGTCATATTCTCACTGTGATAGCTTGCCATTTATATATCTGCTTTTCCAATGTGTTCTTTGAAATATCATTCCCTGGCAAAGTCACTACTTCATCCCACCTCCAAATAATGTCCGTATTCAACAACATCCTGTCCTTCACTCTCTCTCTTTCTCTCTGCCTCTTATCACTTCTTTCTGTCATCTGCATATCCACATCCCTTGTGTGAGTAATCCTGCAGGGTGCTAAATAGAGGACAAGTCACGCCTCAGCACGTCAGCCGGTTCTGTCGACTCCTCGGAACAAACTCTCCGTCTCTCACACACACACACAGACATTCGCTTTCACACATCCATGGACTTACATTAGTGTATATGCAGCATAGCACACTACAAATGCTTCGCATATTCCTATTGAAACCTGCTTTAATGTTTGATTATGTTTGAAATGTGTTCAACAATAAACTCTGGCTGCTTTCCTCGTTACAAAATGTGAAACAATGATATACTGTAGCAAAGTTCAAACATTTAGTTATTCAATTAGTTGATAGGATTTGTGATTTATCATTTATAAGGATCAACCTTAAGGAAATGAAAATAATGTCTTCATTTTAAACCATTATGACAGGCTTTCTTCTGTGAAACACAAAAGAACATATTTGAGTGTTTCTTTGGCTACAGTGAAAGTTAGTGGGGTCCAAAACAACACTGGACTCCATTGACTTATTTTGAACTTTATTTTTCAAAATTTCTCCTTGTGTGTTTAACATAAGAAAGTCATGTAAGAATTTAGTCGGATGCAAGAATTTTCACTTCCTGGGTAAAAAACCACAGCCTTGAAGACGCTTAGAATATTATGCAAATCAGAAATCAAACTAGTTTATCTCAGATATACATTCTGCAAAAAGTACAAACTATAACATTACATGAGAGTCAGATAGCTTTATTCACCTTTGAAACTTTAGCTTTAAAGCTTCTATTCATCTTCATCTATTCAGAGAGAAATATGTGAGGACAGATGACCTTCCTACATATTGTCCTTCAAACTACGATTCGATTATTTGAGTCAGCCATTAGTCTTTCTGCATTTTTCTCATTCTCTTATGAGTGAAGTTTTTTTTTCTTTCTATGGAACACTGCAATACAGTATATAATGTGTAAAGTATTAGATTTCTTTGTTTACATCTCATACCTAGACATCTGTGTCTTTTCCCCCATTTGTTCTGCTTCAGTGGTTTAATAACAAAACTAACTCTGTATGAGCAGTCTCAGCAGACAGCTCTGTGTTCACAGGTCATTGGGCTGGTAGGAGAGCCAGCACCTCACCCAACAGAGCTCTTTTTGACACTCACAGCAGCAAACATAAGGACACTTAAAGCTATACTAAAGGCAGAGGAAACGCTGGTGAGCATTTGCTATTGAACAATGTCCCCAAGCCATAATAAATCAGGGATCAAGTGTGAAGCTCATTGCTTTGAGGCTTTGAACAAACAACTTGAGTTTTCCTTGTCGAGATCTGAGGGTAACCGATAACGCTGTGATTTTTAAAGGATTTAAAGGAATGAGATGGCTTTCATGAAAAGCCTGTGCCATTAGATCAATGCCAGAAGAGGTCTTGGGTAATGTGCTTTTCAAAGTACATGACATTTTAAATGTACTTGAAGTTTGACTTAAAATATAAATGTACATGACATTTTTTAAACCAAATGCCAAGGCCGATGCTTCTAAGACATCGCCTTGCTTTTCCAGAGATCTAAGATTTACATATAATGCTTAAAAGAAATAGTTCAACCCAAAATGAAAAAGCTTAAAATGTATTTAAAAAAAAAAATATCAAGAAAATGGCCTATATAATGTAACTAATGTAAGATTTCTGAAGCCATAAAGTACATTTTGATTGTTATTCACTAGAATACAACATCTACAATCATCATGGCTCGTCGGGCATTCGGCGGGTCCTTTAAAGAATTTGTCATGTTTGATTGATTAACAAATTATTCAATAAGCTGATCACACTGGTTGACTCATCATTTTTTCCCTAATATATCTAAAAAAATGACTAAATGGTGATTCTATTTAATTTTGGAGCGAGCTATCCCTTTAAACATTTTTGTCAAAAACAGAGAAAACGCTTATGTGCAATTAAAAGCAAAAAGTTGGCGAGTACAACAGAATCATTCCTCCCAGGTGTTACAGTGCAACCGCAAATATTTAAAAACTTTCACATTTTGTAGACTGTCATCAAAACCATATTTGCTGCCACAAGGAAATACAAGGATACGCTTGGCTACGTCCAGATGTCTCACATATACTGTTCCTTCAGCTGTCTACATCATTTTGTGGAAAAGTCTATATTTTATATCATTTTCATTGAACAGGTAAACATCTCAGGTCACCTTCAGGTGCCAATCACACCTATTGTTTGTGTTTAAGTTATCCCCAAGGATAAAGCAAGTGCAATTACAGCTTGAAAAAAAAATTCAGCAGCAACGCTCCACAAATCTCCATGGGCTCTCAGGGGACCCAGGTGTTCTAAAATAACATGGAGAAATCTGCCGTGCATACCTTAATAGCTGCGTTTGCATGGCCCTCTAGTTGTTACAAAAGTCCAGAACTGAAAACTGCAGCGAATAACTTCTTTCCCTTCACCATGTTAAACGACTAGTTCTCCAGTTTTTACAGGGGGAGCGGGCTGCTGGAATCCCGCTAGTGTTCCCTTACAATAAACTACCAGTTCAGATTTCTAAGAGGCCTCACAAACCTCCCGGAGTGGTGCTGTATAGGTTTATTCCCTATTTTCATACCCTGCATATGCCCTTTAAAAACCATAATGAAGCATGTTTTGAATTTAATACATTCAGTGCAGATTTGCCAGTACTTTCAAAGCACAGATAATGGTCAACAGAGACAACAAAAACAAATGGCACCACAAGAACACAAAGTATCAGCACTTCATCTATCAAATGCTTTAATTCAAACATAAACAGATGGAAAATTCACCCTCATGTTGTGCCAAACCCTTATGAATTGCAAAATGTCTTTTAAAGACCAGTGTTGTTTATACCCCACTGATTTTTATAAACACTACACAGACATATAAATATATATAGGCATATTTATTATTGTTTAAACAGCATTTTATTTGAATCAATGCCTCTTTATTTGCCACTTGTGCATTCATAACGCGATTCATATCACTCATTCATAATGAATTCATTACAGTTTGGACATGGAGGTTAGGACACATTGGAAGTGTATCTCTATTTATTAACAGTCAATCAAAAAAATGTACTAGATAATAAGTACAAATTGTTTCCTTTTCTATTTTACACAAGTAATTTAACAACGTACAGCGAATTGTGGGTTTATCTTTCATGACTGTCTTGAACAAACTGTTTTGTCATATTGTAATGGGTCTGGCATTCTTTTATGTTTCTATTTCTGGAACAGGTAACGTTTGTAATCTGTTGTTCAGAGATTCAGGCTGTAATTACAGCACTGACTTCTCTTCAATAATGGAGAGCCGAGGCAATTTCCTCCCGAAGGCTCCAACACTTCCACAATGTGTTTAAATGCACCGACAGGGACTTTGACCAGACCAAGAACCAAATTCCTTTCACCAGGTATTAACGGATTAAAAAACTACGTATAGTCAAAGACGTTTTTGCTATAAGGAATTCTCTTATAATGCTGTAGAGATGGGTTTTTAGAACATTGTTCACCTCTAAAGCACTTTCAGCCTCCCCTGCTGAACAAAGCAGATCAGTATCATTGAATCTCATTTTTCAAAGACTGCATCTCTCTATGAATCACTGGATATGTGGTCTCTGGCAAGCAAATACCCTCTAAGCCCTCCCCTATGCAGTAACTGGCAAAAGGTTACAGCATTGTCTGAGAAACCTGACAATTTATGACATCTGAAAGTTAATATATAGTCACCTCCTGTGGCCTCCAGAAGCTCACGCTGCCAAACATCAAGCCCTGCATGAGAGAAACAAAGAAAAACTGCTGGCCAAATAGGTCTTCCACATATTTTTCATTGATATATTGATGTGTGATGTCATCAAGTATACTGGTCACACGCACAAACATCTTTTCTGTCTTGATACGACTGTAACATATCTGGCTGTGCTCTAATAGTTACCAGCACTTCACTTTTAGAAAAAAAAAAAAATGCAATATGCAAAGCGAACTGCTGTATGGCTTTGTTTTAATGTACTGACTGAATAGACTTCATTGTAAAAGTCTCAAGCTGAGATACGTTTAGAAAAAAGGACATTTATATGTGCATGAATTTATATTCCCGCTACGCCTTTTAACTTTAAATATATAGAGAAGGAAATCAGTAATGAGCAGTTTTTGACCAGGAAATCACTATTCTTAGATGTTCTATTCAATAAAGTAAAGCAATTGTGGGAAACATATGGTAGTTTTTTTCCTACGTTATATAATGTAATGTGTAGGCAAATTTAAATTCCACTTCCCATTTGGACAATTTAATTTTCTACCCCTCCAGGCAAATTGTTAATGAAAATATATTGAGAAAATACCACCTGCTTTTCTGAGGAAAATTCTTATGTATTTCCAAAGCAATCACAGAGAGATATATCACCTACCATACAGTAGTTACCATGACAACATATTACTTTTGTGTTTTGATTATTCAGGGCAACCAGTTCAACACTAGATCTACAAACCATGACAGATCTACTCCACCATAAACACATTCACAAATACCCTCATCCTTATACATATGTATATTTAACTCTCAGTGCTAAAATAGTTTAATGGAAGATACTGTTGTACTACAAGCAGGGATTAGAGAAACGAGGACTGCTGGACTCGAAAAGTGCTATTAGGTGTAATTGGAGATGCACCTTTGCTGGAAGCCATGACCTTTGTTGCATATTCTGAGATTTACTAAAGTACAATTGGCCCAAATAGCCTTTCTCTCAATCTATCATTGTACAGACGCTATAGTCATAACAATGCACCCAGGTGAGTCTGAATCCTTAAGTTGATGGATCTCTGAGTAATGGCATAAGCCCACAGAGATGTTCATGATGGCGTTTCATAGCAACAAGCTGACACCGAGCAAAAATCTCTGTCCTTAAAACAACAAGCCCTTGAAACTCCCCAGTAATTTAATGGCTAACTTCAAAGCTGAGGTTTGGTTAGTGGAGATGGAGACATAGTGGTGGCCAGAAACCATAAGGCATAGTTTAATGATGGAGTTTTCTTCATCCTACCGCACTGCCATATTCTCACGGTGCTCCACAAACTACGGTGGGAGACACAAGAGAGATATAAGTGACTGAAGACTCTTTACTCAAAAACTCATCAAACGAGTCTGAGCTATTCAAACAGTAGTTAAATCAGCAGTCCTCATTGACTGACTGCCAGCTCAAACATTTAAAGATATGCAGAGGAACAGGACATATCCGTGAGCCATGGATAAAACAGCAGGAGTATTCTGCATAAATAACTGCGCATAAGGATTGTGCAAAATTTGAAATTGTAAAATTTACTCCATCTCATCCTTTCATTCATGAGCGTGAAGGTGAATGCAAATGGCTACACTCCCACAGAAGTGGAATCTTTATTGAAGCAACAGAAACTGAAAAACATCCTGGGAAACTACGTCGTAAAATTAGTATTGTCAAATGATTAATCACGATTAAATTGCATCCAAAGTAAAAATTGTTGACAATATGTGTGTATACTGTGTATATTTATTATGTATATATAAACACACACACATGTACATACATATTTTTTATATATTTATATATTAAACATTTATAATAATAATATTTATATATTAATATTTATTTATAATATAAATTATATAAATATAGACATATACATGTAAATATGTTCATAATATATCCTGTATGAGTGTGTAATTCTATATACACAATAAATATACACAGTACACTCACATAATTATATTATATTCACAAAAACTTGGGTGCGGTTAGTCACAAATAATCGTTTGACAACACTAGTTAAAATGAAACAATTTTCACACTTTTTGTTGCCCTTTGATTTAATATTAATATAAATTAAAACAATTTTAATTGTAATTTTGCATCTATGAATTCAAAACTAAATTCAACAACTGACTGAAAAGACATTCTCAAATAAATAATGAGAGAATTCAATTGAGATATGGTAAAAACAAAAATGAATACAATTATAGATAAATCAGTTGCATATTCAGATGTGTGTAACCCAAGTGCATTTCACAATATGTAAAGTTGTGAAATAAACTTGGAAACTCACAAAACCTCAAAATTTGTACTCTGCTCGGTTAGGTCTATAAGCAATGCAAAAAACAGAGCCAAGAACCACGTCTCCTGGAGCCAGTGAAACCACCTAACATCTGTAGATTATTCGTTCTCAATGAGACAGCAAGTTCGAGGAAAGAAGTGAACATCTCTGAAGGGCATTAAAACCAGAGTCAAGAATGTGAAAGAAGCCCTAGACAGTGAGAAAACGGAGATCAGAGAGGAAGAGATTTCATGATAAAGTGAAAAGATGTACGAGTGAGAGAGCGTGACTGACATTAGAGCGCGCCGAGGCAGCTCGACTCTCACCTCGGCTGTCATCAGCCGTCCCCTCAGACCGGTCTAAGACCTCAACACCGCTCGGATCCTAAATTACTCTCCCTCTCTCCTCTGCTTCCCTTATTTCTCTTTCCGCCTGTCAGTCAGCAAGTGTTTCCGACTGCAGTTTTAAAGCAGGGATCGGTCTAGGAATACGCCGAGGAAAAGTTCAATCAGAACATCCTCAGCAGAGATTAACAGAGGTGAATAACTTAAAAGTTCAACAACTGTCTTCCTGCAAAGCCCAGTGGCAATGTCTGGAGTTTTTAAAAAAAAAAAACACCAAACCGAGTTGTATAATAGAACTCCGTATTCACTGCTGATTTTAACCCCCACCCAGCCAATCTAATGACTGGTGCATCCATTTATCTCAATATTCACTCCGTGGCATAAAGGAAGACTGAAGGGGTTAGGCTTACAGGGTTCATTCATGTGTGACTGACGTGCACAGCAGACCCCCAATTCCATTGTGGGCCGGGCTGCAGACGCCTGCAAAATCCATTAGAGAAAGGGGTGTGCATTGAAATGCTGGGAGAGTATCTCGGAAGGATGAATGGACATGGTGGCCCTCTTGTTTTTGTTTCCGTAACTTCAACTGTGTGTGCCACTAGGCAGTGTTCAAGACAAAGAACACACTGTTTCAGTCTCAAGGTGCAAAAGAGAGGAAAGAGAAGACACACAGAAGCACGTACACATTCTTCTGCCACTGATGAAAGATGCTTATTACTTCCAGCTTACTCCTGGAAATCCTGCACTTTACACTTCAGTGCACGTGTTTGTGTGTCACCATATAGGTAAGTGAAGAGTTTTAGTAATTTAATATGCACAAGCATGATGGCCATTCCAAATGATCTGTTCAAACTTTAGTTTTTTATATAAGATAAGTAGTTAAGTACAATCAAATTGGCAGTATGTCATTTTAACTTTTTTTTAGTAAAGTAGTCATTTAGATTAGTAATTAATGACTGAAGTTTCATTTTGGGGTGAACTAAACTTTAATTTGTTGCTCATTAATAATAAGTAAGGTACAGTAGTTAAGTTTAGGTATCGGGTAAGATTAACGTTGTAAGGTCATGTAGAATAAGGCATTCATATGTGTTTAATTAGCACTAATAAATGGCTAATAATATAGTAATATGCATGCTAATAAGAAACTAATAGGTGTAACGATAAAATAAAGTGTTACCGAAATTTTAATACCATTTTTACCACCTCTGGTACACCCTCAAATTATAAAAAGGTGCATGACACCCTTAATATGCACATTTTAGTGTTACCATATCAACTGCTGTACATTTTTAAAGATTATCTGACTCAAAACCGAGTTTGTTGTCAAAAATGGCAAGTAAATCCCGTCATGCAGGATTAGACTGAACATCTATACTGGTCTGCATGACCTCCCATAGCTTAGCACTGCAACATCACATCCCTCCACAAAGCATTAATGAGTCATCCGTATTCAAACCAGAAAAGGTAAATCGTGGATATTCATAGTGCTGCCATCACAGTCAGTCTCATGTAGTGCCTCAAACAGCAGGTTGCAGCCCTGGCCCAACGCTCCAATCATGCCCTGAGAGTATTAGGGCACAGTCTGATTGAGAGACTCTGGGATGTCTATATGGGCTCATCCAGTCCCAGCATGACATGTAATACGGAGCTGATAGAGATCGCTCAAGGTCTTCTTGTGTCCAATAAGCTCACGCCTGGGTTCAGTCTACCACCAAAAACAATCGACTACATTGTGAAAGTATTTATACTTGTAAAAGATCTGCAATAAATCTTCCAAACCTGAAATATTATCCACCGCTATGACCCAGGACCCCTCCACTCATTCTCTTACCTCTCCACCTACAGTGAAAGAGCGTGTCTACTCAATATCCCTCTTTCTCCACAGCCCTGTTTGAGACAATTTTATCACAAACCCTCCTCATGAGACTGGCATATGGTAGCACCATACTGGCCGTCTGTGATGTGCCCTGCTATTGACACACAGAGTTATTATTGCCTCCTGGGAGCTCTTAAAGCAGCAGCAGTAAACACATCTCCATGCTCTATTAATCAGCTGGTATGATTGCTTGTGTTTGTGCAAAAAAACGAAATGCACATGAACACTGTACGTGCATATAACTACAGCAATGTGCAGGTTTACATATTAAGATGATTAATGGATTGCAAACCATTTCTATTTATTTTTTAGGATCATTTTAATAATACACTGTTCTGTTGTCAATTCAGTTGTTGTGTTAAATCTTAAAAAAAAAAAGTCATTATCGGTTACTTAAGGTAATTTCCTTACACCATTTAGATCTTGAAAATCAACAACAGGGAATTTTAGTAGCAAAAAAAAATAAAAATCCTTTATCCATTATACTCCATTATAGTCCAAATCAATATAAATCAAGCATGCGCATGAACTTACATTCTTAAAATATCAGACTTTTTTTCCAACTTATTCAGCAAGTAGGTTTCAAAGAAATAATTCAAATAAATCCTAATTCAAATAAATGCAGTCATAATAGACTTCTTTCAAAAACATTAAATATTACAATACACGTACATGGGTGATTAAACGTGTCAACCTAATCATTAAAGAGATGTCTAATTAAGATGCACACAGATATATGCACACAAATGCTACGTTTCTTCAAGATATTCTTAGAAGCTTTTTCCTCAGAAGTTTGACCAGAAAGGTTCTTACCGTACAGTATCTTGACGCAAACAAGCAGACTTGACAGTTTTTGTTCATTAACAACTCATCTTGACACAAATATGAAACTGTCTAATGGTTTCTACAGCCACTTATTTTTAACATTACAACTTCAGAGCGAAACCTCTCAGATATGGAGAGAAATATAATCATAGTCATAGTACTTTGACAAAAGAGTTGACTTAATCGTATCAATTTATTTTGCTGAATCCATTTGATGTAGTCAAGAAGCATGATCGCATGAACCTATGCTGACACACTCCTGACCCTGGGCGTATCACCTTTTCCAAAACTTCCATGTATAATCTCTGTGGAGAAAGGGCTATTTGTCCAAACATTACCCGACCATCCTTAATGCTAAGCTACCTCATCCTGTAGACATGAGTCACAGCATTGACATTGTCTTTCTTTGTAAACCAGGGATTTTTTCAATGGGGTTAAACACTTAATCTGCAATTGATCTGCTGCCGTTGCAATCCTCATGTCTGGTCAGGTCTGACTATCAGATGAAGGATTCCTTTTCAGGAGACACTTTTCAGGTGACCTCACTGTTTTAGTCTGCAAGAAGAAAGCTGAGGAGGTTGTGCTTTTCTGTCATTGGGAAGAGAGCAAGAGTCCAAGCCATGCTAAATCCTATTTGTCCTCCACGGCAGACAGGCTTCTCTGATTACCACTGGACCAGGCCAATGTCTGGCCATTTTGCACAGTTCAATGGTGGCTTGGAAAGAAATCCTTGGATGAGGCAACACAGACACCAAACACAAAGCCACAGAGTAAAGAACATGACAGACTGGCCTGGGGCACAAATTGACATTAGTTAGTCTTTAAAACATGTACTCGGGATGTTTTTCCTAATGAGAAAACAAACCAACTACACCAAACCCTACACTAAACCTTACTGATAAGTGTTACTAAAATTTTTACTAAATATTAGGTAATTCTTTAATGTCATACAAGTGTTTATGTGAAGTTCTATAAAATACCCAAGAGATCATTTTTGATTAGCTTGTTAAAATTGCCACTTTAATGGTATCAGCTAAAATGCAAAAATTTTGTGTTTGTCCCTTGAAATGCAAATGAGCTGGTTCCCCTGGCCAACTGTGAAGAGGGCGGAGCTTCAAGAGAACATGCTCCCGCAATATCGATGGCAACTTTTGCAAATAACAATCCGCTATTAGTACAAGGCTGCTATCTTTACAGAAAACAAACGCGGGTTAAAAGACACTCAGCTGACTTTATACTGTAAGTCTCAATTGTAATTATGAGTTCAACAAATACAAGTGGTCAATTGCTTTCATTTGCAATTTTTAACTACAACATTTTCAATTACGATTATTCTGGTAGCATGTGAAGGCAGCATCATGAAAACAGGCAGAGACAATAGTAGTTTTAGCAACATTAGCCTTACAGAGTGCCACGAAGCTCTTTCAGAAAAGCAATTTTGGAAAACAAAATATGACTCCTAGGTTTATTGGTGCATCCCGAAACACAACGCTTTGCATATCTCCAGCAGCTACAGCAAGTAAACAGTTATGGTGAATTGATTTTTGCATAATAGGTCCCCTTTAACAAAAGATTAAAAATCCATTTACTGAAGCAACTATGCCATTTTAGCTGGCTTCTACAATTCTTTTAACCATTTTATTCAATGTCTTGTGTTTCACAAGACTCATACCCATGTTTAAAGTGCAATGCTGTATAAGTTTACATTATGAGAAATCCATGAACCCGGTGATGTAATATGATACCAATGTCAAAATGTATTAGTCTATAAATTATGTGTAATGATAAAAGTAGTTTGACGTCATAACATCTTTATTAATCGATAATCTACCCTGTAAGAATATGTTTTTTTGCGAAAAGGAGTACAAATTTTAATTTTTAAAGTGCAATGAGTTGTATTGCATGGTTATGCAGATTTTTGAGGGTTTCCTAAAATATACATAGAGGCATGTTCTTCCACTGAGCCATGGTTTATAAAAAAAAAAATAAAAAAAAATAGTGCACATCTAATGGAACACTATTCTGCTGATGTCAGTGTTTGTCCTCAAAAGTATGACCTTTCAGTTATAGTATCACATGGTCATTCAGAATTCCGTGCAAGTAGCAGGAGTTCACCTGTTTCCCATGGACGGTTCTCATCCTCAGCAGACGTCCCTTCTGTCCTGTTTACGAAGTGACAGAATGGTCATCTGTTACTTAAGAGCATCTGAGAGAGTATGATGTCAGAATGCTTAACCACGGTCCCATGGATCTGGAAAGCTGAGTGTCGTTGAGCATCGATGGGTCTGTTTTTAGCAACACAGCAGACTAAATAATGCCATCGGTTGTTGTGAAGAATGAAAAGGAGCTGGCACTAATGCTCTTCAGCTGGCACTGGATCCTATAGCAGAATGTTTCACTCTCTCAGAGAGAAGAAAAGGTCTTCAAGAGACCCTATAGCTGTAAATAACACTGAGACACTCAGTTTCAAAACTCAATTTCTTCTCTTTTTCAGCAAAGAAAAACAACTTGATTGAGCTTGGAGGAGTTAGATGCATTACCTGTTCATTTTGATGGCTAATTTTCCTCTTGTCCAAACAAACACAGCAAAAAAAGTGCCACGGAAGGTGTTTTTCTCCACATCTTTTTGTCATTAATTGGCTGCCAAGTGCACTTGACTGTGGAAAGATGAAGCTCCCTCTCCATGGACACTGTGTTGAATTCAGGGGAGCTGAGGCCAAATGAGTTTTGTTTGTGCCAGCGCCCAGTGGGGAGCAGCAGGACAGC
Source organism: Enteromius trimaculatus (assembly GCA_032361065.1). Lineage (NCBI taxonomy): Eukaryota > Metazoa > Chordata > Actinopteri > Cypriniformes > Cyprinidae > Enteromius > Enteromius trimaculatus. The sequence goes on from JAUMHP010000046.1 coordinate 5,524,496, forward strand.
TGGGTAGTGTGTATTCTGTGTGTTTTCAGTTGCTGTAGCTGGCCGTTAAGTGTCACGCAAGCTCAGCTCACAGCCCTTTTTATATTCATTTCAGGAGCCAAGACGGGCATGGCATCAAAGAACGGACATTTCATTGTGAATGTTTAGTCTAATACAGTATCTTACAAAGCCAAGAGTGTTGTTCACAGAGATTGAAACAAAACAAATCAAACATCCTAAGAATGGTCAACTGGTCAAGAAGTTTAAAAAGTGAAGAAGAAAAAAAACTTAGCTTAGTTTGTACATATTTGTTTTTAGGGTGAGACTATCCAGCAAATTTGAGTTGGGCTTAACCTTTCGGATTATTTTCGTAAACTATGTCCTTAACAGACTGTTGTCTATAGAGCTGGCATGTGCTGACTTAGCAGTGGTACACTTAAAGTCAAGCTTATTTGCTTATTTAAACAAGGGATCCTCTGTCCAAACAGACTCCTGTCACTTTTCGGCTTTTAAGGGCAATTATATTCTTGATCCCACTAACTATGACCATCCCATTAGGGTCAGTTTACAGAAAGAAGCCTTTGGCAGTCAGGGAGGAGGTCTGGACAGATATAAACAGGAGTCATGGAGCCAAAACATCAATTTAACACTACAACAGGCTATATCCCTCAATCAAATGAAGCTATTAAGGCTACTCAAATGCTCTATGGATGATAAAGCAGTTCTTAATCCTTGAATTTCGTATTTTAGCTAGCACCTAGTACCTAAACACTTTTAAAAACAGAAGTGCATTTGGTCTCATCTGCATCGCAGACTATGCCTTATCTGGTTCTGCAAAACCGATCATTACATATAATTCCCATTTAAATGTTTGTCTAATACATCACTTGACAAAAAAATGTCATAAAGCTAGTAATCATACAGCAAACTAATTTTTAATGCCTGATATTTTGACTTATAGATAGCTTTGGTAAGGTGAGTCATGCGTTCAAGAATTGTTGACATTAAATGAAACAAACATATACAATAACAGTTCATAGTCATCAGTGCTGTTGAGTTTCAAAAAGCGGAGAAAAAACCTTGAAAGTGTCATTAGATAGCGGTGTGGGAGGAAGACACAGAAATTATGGCTCTAATGGACTTCTTTTAGCATGTTCCTGGTCCTTTTTGGAGATTGACAGATGTGGAGACTATAAACCATCCTTATAGACATAAATAATATAACATATAACATAAACGATGACAATTTTTTATTCATGTAGGGACTGGCCCTTTAAGAAGCATAATTTTCTTACAGCGTTTGAGGTTGATTGTGTGCAGAAATGCAGACTAATTATCTTTCATTTAAAACACAATAAAACCTAACCACCGATGCTCAACATGCTCAGAGAGATGATAAAAGAAAAAGAAGAAAAGCCATTAACAAAACAGGAGGGCAATGTATTGCTTGCAAACACAATGAACGCAGCAAACATGATAGCATAATGATACCCATTGCTCTCCTGGCATGAGTTTCTTTCCCCATCTATGGAGTGCAAACTGCATTCTTGCCAAGGTAATTCAGGAGCAATTCTGCAATCAAATACCTCAGAAAACCTCTCTTGGCAAGCCGCTCTCCGCAGTGCCTCTGTGTCTCTCCTAGCGCATTGTTTTGCTTGTTATCTTTGGACAGCCAGCATGCTTATGGGTTTTCTTTGGTGAGGTTTAGCCACTGACTCATCTCATATATTCTCGTTAAGTTCAGTAAATACTAACAGGAGGACAAAATCTCCATCCTATCTGGTAGCACTGAGAATGGAAGCCGGTTAGCCTTTAATCACGCCTATTATCCTGAACAGCTTTCCTTGGTTTGCTTATAAAAGTTTACTTTTCAGATGCAATAAGAGGACACACTCGTACAAAAAGTAGTTCATTGTTTGTGACAGCTCAAAGGCTTATTCAATATTTGCTTGGCTATTCATTCTCTTCCCAGTATATCACAGCTAAATGAATGCATATAGGCAATGTCCTGGCCTTCCGTTCTTATTGGTATGTGTGAAACGCATGCACTAGCTCTTACAAATAAAGTAAATCTTATTGAAGCTTTGTTATTTCTGAAACAAGTACAAATGAGCACTGTATAAAAGATCATCTATATAAATCATACCTGTATCATTGAACTTACCAAGGCTCAAAAACAGGGATAAAATCAATGTCATAGATTACCATGTCTCTAACAGCATCAGGTATCTTTAAAATATAGAATAAAATATTCACTTCATTAATTTTGTGCCAACATTTTTTTGGGACGTGCTAGAACTACTGAAAGGTTACAGTGACTCATAATAATTAAGCAGACGGCCTTCTAATTTTAGGCTAGTGAACTTGACATTTGAACGGAGAGCTACCATCCTTTCCACTCTTGGACCTGAACATCACCACATCCTACATGATGTCATGCACAAATCAGCAACGTGAGCACAATGATTTATGCTGAACTTCAGAGTAGGTGCGTGTGTTTGTGGTTGTGGTTGGAAGCATCTCCAACACAGCTGAAACCCTAATGAAATATTTCAGACCATACCCTGGAAGCTTTGAGGGATCTGAAATCAATCCAACACAAATGAAGCCACACAAAAAAATTCCACGTGTCGGTTTGTTAGAATAGTTTAAGCCATGTATCCATAGCATCACACAGCAACACTCTACCCGTAACACAAACGCTGTAGTGTAAAGACAACTCTGAGCCTGATTCAACAAGTAACAGCACCACTAATACAGGGCTTGGTAATCACAACCAGTCCTTTTATGCGTGCCGAGTCCTTGAAGATTTTGAGCGGTCTAAAAAGCTTCATGTCCCTCCTCACCCCTTAATCCCACATCCAGACAGGCTGATTCTAGCCCAGAGAATAACACAGCCTGTGCTCATCCTTCGCCCAGCAACATGGTACAAGAGCACTGCTATGTATTAAGTGTGCAGAACACCTTTCCAATGAAAACCAAGTGGCTTTAAATGTCCATGTGACATTTAAACAAAATCGAATAGTGCCTTTCATTAAAATTTGAATAAAACAACTGAAAAATCAAACGTCTTAGTATGTACAGTAAGAGTATTTTGGACACACTTTATTTTAAGCTTGAACTCTTGCTATTAATAAACCATTAACTAAGACTTTTGGCTCAGCGAACTACTAATTTGCTGCTTATTAATAGTTTGTAGGGTATCTTAGGTATTGGGTAGGATTAGGGGTGTAGTATATTGTTAAATGCTTTATAAGTACTAATAAACAGTGAATATGTTAATTACAGACATGCTAACAAGCAACTAGTTAATAGTGTTTCAACAGTATTATCAACACAAAAGCATGAAAATGTCATATGGTAAAAGGTAGGTGAAAAAACTAACCTAAATTTTAAAAAAAGGTAAATCAATGGAAAACTAAAATAAAAGTTATGGTATAATATTTAACTGGAAACTTTTACAGCTTGCCTGCATCAAGCATTAAAATTGCTAATACAGAGAAATATTGTAACATTACACTGTGCCAGGAAATGTCACATTTTGAAATCATAACATATGATATGTTAAAATATAAATTTTGGCAGCCTTAAAATACTACAATTTAGAGTTAAATCACCCAAAAGTAACAATGGGTGGGAAAAAGAAAACTGCCATAGATTAAAGAGGAATTGAAAATAAATCAAAATTTACAAAAAAATACACTTATAATACTTAAACATATCCAGTTTATTTTATATCCGGATTTGTCCAAGCTTGCCTCAGACGTTTGGACCCCACTATACAGTTTAAGCGACTAAAATCTCACTAAACCCACACTACACCATTGAAGTTTGTCCATAAGAGCCTTTACACTGAATCATTAATATGTCTGTGGTGCTGTGTTTTCATTTTAAACTACATCTAGGTACAGACTCACTGACCTTTACCGCAAAGCCTTCTCTATAACACCAAATGCCAACAATGCCACTTTATTGTTTAAACAGAATACCAAAGAATCGCAATGTGCTTCTCTACCCTATTTGGTTTTTCCTTTCTCTTTTGCTCCTCTGGGACCAGAAAATACGATAAGAGAGCAGCAGTCTCTTTGTTTGCAGTAGATTTTTAGTTACAGGACATGCATAAGACCAGGATTCAATATCACTCCTGAGCATGCCTGGAATCCTTATGAGAGCTCTTCCGTCTGTCATCTCTCTCCTCATCTATCCTCACTTCCCACTATGCACCATTCCTTCAGAGATTGACCCACATCTTCACAGTGCCCCTCTGTAATCAGCATGGAGTGAGTGTCAGTCTTCCTGTGATTTACAGTCAGCATTATACACCAAACACACTCAGAGCTTTCAAAATATTCCCTTCGAGATGTTGCATGCATTACTGATCAGAGGGCTTTTTAATCTTATTATCCAGGTCAAGAGGGGGGAGAAATGAGCAGAATCCTGGCCAAATCCAACAAGAGCACATGAAATGTATGAAAACAGAGTACTGCTTAATTTTAGATGGGCATAGATCAATACTTCAAATGAGTGAGTGGGCTTTTGGGATTTTTTTTTTTTTTCTGCCTGGTTAAATTTCACAAGAAAATGGGTAATGAAAACTAAATAAATATTTAATGAAGCATCTTATTGCTTTGTTGTGGAAATGACATAAACAGAGCAATTTCACAAGGTTGAAAATCTATTCATTTCTGGATTATCTGGAAGCTTTTAAAATCGAAACATACGCTGTTTGACAGAAAATTTTATGAATGTATACATTTGTAAGGGAGAAAAAAAACGTGTGTAGCTAATCTTCGTCCCCTTTGCCCAAAAATGCAATTCGAACACAGTTTTCCACCTAGTAGAGAAATAAAATGTACCTTTTCAGATGGGAATATAGTTCTTGTCTGTCCTCGTCTTCTGTATAGTCAGAAGGTTGCTGCTGATCTGCTGGTGGCTCCCCTGAGAACTGAGGCAGATGTCGTGAGGACACCTGCTTGAATATAAACCCTGTCCCCTCAACAGCTTTAGGCCCACAGGATCAGACGCCTGCCCCAAAAATAGAGCTCATCCCATCTGCAATTTGGGACCAAAAATTAGCGAAGTGTCTTTTAAATGAAATGTGTGATGTCATTTCAAAATGAGAAATTGTGTTGTATCCTCATCCATACCAGAAGTAACATACTGTAATCAATCAGAAAATCCTGGAAATGCAGAAAACCTAGAGGCGAGAATCAATCAGAATGGTTCATTCACAAGATTAAGAACCAGCAGTAAATTGTGGTGAATTCTGCATTAGTCTGGATGAAGAGTTTAAACAAATCCAAGGGGCTTACAGTATCTTACCAATGGTTTATTTTGGGGGTTTGTGGGGGGTGGGTGAGGAAGCCTCATTCTCAAGACACCAAGCCATCTGTTTGCTCGTTTCCTGGTGGGTCCATATCTAGACCAGAGTGATTGACTGACAGTTCCGTAAACCAAACCCTCTTGTGAGGTCCATGTACAAACCTGTAATTTTATGAAGATACAGTATCTCATTTAGCTCAGCAACACGGATATCCATGGACTATTTATGATAATAAACGGCTGCACATTTATAGGGAATTATAGGGAAACAAGAATGTAAAGTGTATTAGACTGCCTGTTTCTTAGATTAGATCTTCATGAAGATGTATTGCATTGATGAATTATTATACACCTTGATAACCTTAACCTTTAAGAGTCAGAGATAACACGGCTTGCCTTATGCATTTTCATTCAGTGGCTGCAATTCTCAGCATTTAATTCTAATTAAAACAGCCCTCGCTGCACTCACCTCTATGAACTTTATGAAAGAATATGCTTTTGTTTTTCTCTTCATGTCTGTTCAGTTCATCAACAGATTGGTGAGTTGATCCAATGTACTGAAAGGAACGACATGAAAAGCATCTGGTTTATGTTTAAGTAGCAACTCGGCTGTTTTAAAACATATGTTTACTGTAAATGAGTTTTAACAGTCAATTTGACAACAAATAAAAAACGTAAGAGACACAAGTGACAAGGCCATTAACCCTCTGGGGTCTGAAGGGTGTTTTGGGGCTCTGGAGAAGTTCTGACATGTAATTTGTAATTTGTTCACAAGACTTTTGAGAGCTGGACCTTGCAACCTAGTGTTTTTGCTTCAATATGATGCGAACATCATCTCGTTTACTCACTCACCGAAACAATATATTGATTAAAATTGTGAGAAGGTGTGAACTATCATTGATTCAGATCGATCAGTGATTCACACCTGAGAAGACAACGCCCTGCATAATGAGCCATCAGACAGGTATGTGACCGAGTTACAAGAAAGAATGTGAGGACAGAATAAGTTTATATATTTTATGCTTTAAGTTTATTAAGAATATATTTAGCTATCACACAAAATAACTTGCGAGTAGTGCTGTTTAACAGTTATATATAACTTTATACAGGGTGGGCCATTTATATGGATACACTTTAATAAAATGGGAATGATTGGTGATATTGACTTCCTGTTTGTGGCACTTTAGTATATGTCCGTATATGTGAGGGGGGAAACTTTTCAAGATGGGTGGTGACCATAGGGGCCATTTTATTAAGGTGTATCCATATAAATGGCCCACCCTGTATATTAGGAACAATCAAAGCTGACTTTTTAGCATTATTACTCAGTCACATGGTCACATGCTCAGAAAACATTTGTAATAATAACCATTATTATTATGGTTTTATTATTAAACTTGGAGTACGGCTATTCGGGAAAGTTTTTAAGCCCCAGTGTGTTGTTCTTTGGAGTTGTGTCCTGCTCTGGATTCAGATCATATTTAGAGGGCAGCCATTTTGCAATCTGCCACGACAGATGGCTGTTTGTAAAAATAAATAACCTGTCCCCTTCTCTACACATGTTTCGAGACCGATCCAAGATAAACCGGCCAATCAAACTCTTGCACAATTTATGGCGTCCCCCCAAGGCGAATGACAATTTAACATGGAGGTCTTTGTGACATTTCTGTCTGAGATCATCCAGAATTACTCAAGAGACAACCCCTCCTTATCACACACAGACAAGTCACACAGCGCTTCTCTGTACTTCAAAGATTTAAGGAATAATTATTGACTACTTAAATGTCTATTTTTATGTTCTCTAGCTCAACTGGTAGAGCATGAAGCAAACACATCAATAGCAAATACATTAAGAGTCTGCCAAATCCATAATCGTAACTCAATCATAACATATCTGGAAAATATTGTCCTTTGCAAAGCATCCATCGTGAACACAAAATAAACATTGGAAAATGTCTGCTCAGCTTTTTAATTATCTCACCAAACTTTACCAAGAGATACATCCCTGCCAACGTTGGAGGAAATATCTATTACACCAATATTCAAAGCCTCTCAGTTTCCCCAGGCTATACCCTTGATGTGGGGTAAGAGGCTTTAGTTTATTCTGAGTAAACTATCCCATTTTCCCCAAATACCATTCTGAAACAAATGCCCATCAGAAGATCAAAGCTTTTTTCATGAGCAACGGCAACAACGTTTTACCATTCGTCAAATAAATACAAAGCCTTTAAAGATCATATTCCTTGTTTTATCCTACTGAATAGAATATCAGCCATGAAAAACTTTTCAAATGAACAGATTTCCTTTCAAAGCTGAATTTTAGCCATGGGCAAAGGTAACCTTAGTAGTCCTTATTCTTTCATGCTTTCATTACCAGCAATTACATGACAGTAACATTCCGTTATGTATTTGTTTTCCAATCCCCTGTATCAGCACTAAAATCAAGTCTATTTACTCAAAGCCTTGCCAGCCTATCTTGACTCTGAGGAGTAACACAGAATTCTAATAAACTGCTATCACTGAACCACAGGGGAAGGCTCTTATCTGAAGGGGCCCAGCTTGTATTACCGTCAAGGGTTATTTTTTTCCCACCCTGTGAAAAAGGACCATATTTCTGTCTTTGTTCAAATGCATCCATCCAAAACTCATAAAGCATCTCTCCTTTGGCCAGCGCATGGCATTTTTGTTATCCTTTCTGAGATTTTTTATTTGGTTGCCAAGGGAACAGAGGACACAAGCTCTAGAGGTTCTAGACGTCTGTAGGATATGAGGTTGAAGCAGGCAAATGCACATGTGCCCACGGTCCTTTAGCTTATTAATGGCAATAAGGCCAAATTCTGCACCTGTATAGACATGAGACAGCTAGAAACCAGAGATGAAATTAGGTCAAATTGGTCTGAATAGGAGCCTGTGCTCTATAATGTTGGACAGAGTGTCAGCGCAATATGTAAAAATCAGGAGTGACAGCTGCAATGAGCAGAGCCTATCTCCCAAACTCATGAAAATGAATGAGCCACTGAAATGTGTTTATCTGGAGACTAGGGTAAGACTAAACTGATTGAGGATCATTAACGTCTGAGAGCGGATAGGCAGGTGGAGATTCACACTATAGTCCACTGGGAATCATATTCCTGGCTTCTCTCACCCCTGAATGTCCCATTGTAATCAAAGCATGAAAGGAAATTCAATCCTGTTCAATTTCAGCTTTTCATTGAGAAATGTCATTAAATGAACCCGTAACAGAGGGTAGCCTGGTCTAATTCGAAGTTAGCTGTAACATTTTGTCTCACTGAATTGTTTTCATCCATTCAGATTAAGGCCGTTGCTACTTTTTTCTGCTTCAAGTCAGTTTGGGCCTCCTTCTGTATTAGATTATCAGCATTGTATTGTTCATGATACTATGGGAGTTTTTAATCACTTTTCCTGATGAGGTCATATGTCATTTAGACATCTCTAATTTGTGCTAACATATTTATAGGATAACGTAATTGAATATGACCCAATAACACAAGGTTATAATCACTGCATTCAAGTGTATTGCTTCAGATACTGACTGATACTATTTACATAAACACATCGCTATTAGTAAGAAATGTTGATTATGCCATTTGTTTTTATTTTTCTACCAAATATAATCAAGGTAACATGTATTTGCTGGAAAAGACTGTGAAAATATTACAACCGAAACTTATATGTACTGTATTCATGTGGTAATTAAGCTGAATTTTCGGTCACTACTCCAGTCTTCAGGAACCTGTATAGACTTATATAGAGTTTAGGAAACAGTTCTTATTATAAACACTGAAAACATTTGTGCTGCCAAATATTTGTGTGCAAACTGTCATGCATTGTTCTGATGAATGGTAAATTTAAATTTTGCAACCCTGCAAATGTCCTTACCATCCGTTTTGATTGATGCAATGCGGCCAACCTGAACAAAAGTAGGACTATGTGTTGCAATAAAATATTGAGGGAGTTTCTGTCTTTCAATCTCTTGCTTTGTTGCTATGGCATCCACTGCGCAATAACAATTCCATCTGTGTACTTTTCCTCTCTTCATCTTTCAACAAGTCATACCCAGTAGCCAATACAGAGGCTGTCCTGAGCTGAAGGAAATACCTATTAAAACCCCCCCCCACACACACACACACACAAATGAGCCCTATCTAGTGAAGGCTCCTCTCTGGTTCCGAGCGAAGATTAACCCCTTCAAGTAAAAAAAAACTTTGTTTAGTTGTTACGATTATTAACCACTTTTTTTGAACCACCAATTCACTTCCTCATCATCATATCATTTCAAGCAATTAGCAATTCAGGGCAGGTTTTCGCAGTTATCCCCTTTACATTTATAGCATGATTAGGATCTCAGTGAGAATTCAATAAAATCAAACCGATATTTATGCACGCTGTGATCATACATTGCGTGAGATTTCTAACATGTTGCATATTATCTCATCCAACCTGGTATGGCTGCCAGATACATGTATATGATGACACAAACTAGATATGAACCAGACAAAGTCTTTTGCTCACAGCTCTTAACAACAGCATCTGTGAAATCTCAGGAAGCACATCAGTAGATATCATCATAACTCAAGGGCCACCATCTGTTGTGAAAGAAAAGATGTTGTGCATTTAGGCAATAGTGACTACATTGCCAAAAATAAGAAACATTTTCCACAGCACTGATTAATGTCTGTCCAGACGGACAACATTATATGTCTACACAATCACCATACATCTTCTTTAGTCCCGATCAGCCAATCTGATGGCTAAATGAAGATGCAGTTCGAGCAATTGTGTGATATTTCTTTCACTTAGAGGAGTAGTAGCTGTACCAGGAGTATGAATATTCCTATAACATCGTACTCCTACTTTTTGCGCTACATTTTTGAGGTAACCTGGTTTCCTCATCATCAGACAAGCTAACGGTGCTGTCGAGGACAAACTACAGGAACATCCCTCAGTGAACTCTGCAGACCTGGAGGAAGTTCACGTTCCCTGGGGAGACCTCCTGAAATTTCCTTTTAGAGATCAAGCTGAATAATGCTCCCTCAAAGAAAATCCCTAAAATGTTTCCCGTATATGCTCTGTGGATGTACAACACACATGTAAAAATAAATCATAAAGAAAAACACTTTATACCACAAGAGCCATTCCTCTATGTAGATGCATTACATAATAAGCTTCATTTGAAACTGCATTTCTGCATACTGGAAACTACATACTGGATAATTACTGATTTAGAGAATCACTAAATTGTTAACTGTATGCAATTTCCTAGCATTACAGGATTATTTTTTTTTAATATACACTACTGTTTAAAAATGTAGGGGTCAGTTTAATTCATAAAAATTAATACTTCTGTTCCAAAAGGACACGTTAAATTGATATTAAAAAAGCATTTGTTATATTTCATCATGCAATCCTGAAAAAAATTGTTAAAAAAAAAAAAAAAAAGTTTTCAACATTGTTCAACATGATTTTGGAAGGATAATGTGGTACTGAGGACTGGACAGCTTTTTCATCATATGAATAAATGTACAGTATATATATATATATATATATATATATATATATGAATAATGTAATGTAAAATGTTACCAAATTGTCTGCCATTGCTTTTATCTTCTGATTTATTTGAATACACATTGTAACACTCTTATTAAAAAAAACAAAAAAAACTTGAAACTGCTACATAATCTGTCTAAAGGGAGTGTTTTGAAGAGACACTCGAACCACGTTTCCTGATGCATTACTTTCACTTAGGCCTAAAGTTCCCATTCAAACTTTTCCATAAATTTCAGATCCTAAAAATGTCCAAGTTGAACACACTTAAATGATCATTTTCTCTGATGAAACACTGCAATACATCTTACTTTAGAGCTTTGCTGCCTCGCCGAGAGCTTGTGGTGCTTTGTTGGATAGTTGGGCTCAATAGAGGCACTGTGTACACGTGGAAATTGGAGCTCCCCAGAGATCAACCCCTCCACTTTCAGCTCCTGATTGCCCTTTAAGACCCTCAGGAGAGCGCAGCTAACCTCACGCCTCTCAGTGCGCACAGATTTTATCATACTCTGACTCTGGACCCAGTCAGTCATCTCAGAAAAAAGGTGCCACTTCGCAACGGGCTATCAATTACAAACACCTCTGGCAACCAAACTCAGGCTGTCTGACTAGTTTGAGATTTTTCTGCATTTCTGCTATATATCCATATCGCTCAGCTGTAAAATTATCGTTCATTTTCTACATGTGCAATTAGATATTAAGTAGCCTTCCTGGTATCTGTATATGAATACAAAGCAAGCTGGGCAAGCAATATTTATACACAAGCCTCATGCTCAACACATTTAATTCTTATGGTCAAAACTGTATGAGAGTTGCATGTTTTTCTTTTTATGTTTACTCAAAATGCTGTCCACTTATACCTGGATTACTAATAAGTCTAACTAAACAATGAGCAGAAAAAAAATGAACATGCTGGTAATGAACAGCATGCCAAATATAAATTGAAAAACATATATTCTCTTTAAAGAGATAAGCATATCTTGTGAGATTTGATTCAGAACTAATATGCAAAAACAGTCCAAATAATTCTTGCAGATTTTTCCTCATAGTTAATAAACTATGATATCATCTCAGAGTTATCAAACTCACATTTCAAGTGTTCACGTGATCAAATAATGTATGAAACAGATGTGAAAACTTTAGAGAAGTTCAGCTTGCTATCCATAACGGAGGGGCTGAAACATTTGACAATTTAAGCTCACTTCCTCTCCCATCAAAAGACGGACTGCAGAGGTGAATGAAGTACCCTGGAAGAATTGACAATATGAATGAGCTAAGCAGCTGTCCGTTTACCATTACTGATGTGTGACATTAAATATCTTTTATTAGGCTCTCTTTAAAGGATGTCTCTTTTTTCAGGCAAGTAATTCCTGAAATCTCACATACAGGATTTAAGACATTGATACTTTTATACCAACATGATTTACACAACAAGAGGGATAATAAACTGATTAGTGGGTCCATTTTGCAACGCAGTCAAGGCTTTTAAGGGGATATTTCACCCAAAAATAAAAATTCTGAAGGTTACTAACCCTCATGTCACTCCATACCTCCAAACCATTCATAATCGAGACACAAGTTGAAATATTTCTGATGAAATCCAGGAGAATTCTGGTGAGTGGTGAGCAACAGAGCTATCACATTAAAGGCACTGAAAAGCAGTAATTAATGACAGAATCTTCATTTTTGAGTGAACTATCCTTTTAAAGTGGAGTGCAGAGAAAGGTAATTTAATTATTAAAAGAAAGCTATTTTTCATGCTGTTGAGTACAAGTACTCATCTGATAAACCGGCACTCATGTTCATCCTGAGCAGTGAAATCTTGTGTAAGGTCAGACTGATTATTTTAATACACTAGGCTTTTAGTACAGAGATAACATTTAACTTGTAGCCAAAGAACAGAAACGAAAAACCATCTCAAACGGGCTTTCTAACTCTGCAAGGGTTCTTTTTACATAATGGTCAATAAAGATAATTACGCCTAGAGCCACATCTGCTTCAGATAAATGTTCGCAGCTTCTGTTATCAACAGCCATACTGTGCCTGGGAGAGATTTTTAATCACTGGGAGATGTTATGGCTCTTGTCCTGTCATGGCTCCTGTTAAACGATGGAAAAGGAAGTGAGTTTAAGTGCTTAAATTCTCAAAGATGTGCGCTTCCAAAACAGATCAAAGGTCAAAGGATACTCAAACCAGATGGTGTTTCTCATACATCCCAGGTAGAAAATAATTGCTGCCTCTGTCTGAATAAGTTACAATTAGAGTTCTTATGTCTGTATGGTTTGTAAAAATAAACTTTTGGAAATTTGCTAAAATGTACAATAAGGAAAAATTAAAATTAGAGATGTCAAACGAATAATCGCAATTAATCGCATCCAAACTAAAAGTTTTTGTTTACATTATACATGTATGTGTATATTTAGAATGTATATTAATTAGGGGTGGGCATAGATAATTTTTTTTAATATAGATTAATCTAGATTAAAATGGCTCATTTGAATTCTGCCAAAGGCATTCAGACTGTGTGTGCTACCTAAATAATTACTAAAAGTAAAGCCCTATTATATTTGATCTGTGTGCCATCTTAAAAATAGGGTTGTGAATTTTGGTTTCACAATTCAATGCAATAAGATTACAATAAGAACACAATGGCCCAGTTTCATAAACATGGCTTATCTTAAGATAGGACTAGGCCTTAGTTAAGTTAAGATATTAATGCATCTTTTACAAAATTTTAAGATGTGTCGGAGGCAAGATATTTTCAGTTGAAGCAGTTCAAACATGCATTTTAGTCTGTGATTAACTGAAGCCTTGTCTGTGAAACCAGGAAAATATCACATTCTCCTTCAATATTACTGCACACGGCTACATTTTAAATTCAAATTTATTTTGCGCAAAATGTCATTTTTTTAATCATTATATAAACAGGCTACTCTTTTAAAACTATTACTTATTTTAAAAAGTGCTCTTTGAGTACACAAAAGTTTACAGAAAAAAAAAAAAAATTTTCCTCTGCATTATTGCCGCTTGATTATTACTGACCTAACGGCCCACCACTAATATTAATACATAAACATATTTTGAAAAAAATGTACTTGTATATACACATTTATTTATTTATATTACATATTTTTAATATACATGTTTTCTTAAATATACACATGCATGTGTTTATATATTTAAACATAATAATAATACATAATAATAAACATTACAGATATATTATAATGTAAACAACTTTTATTTGGGATCCAATTAAAGGTGATTTATAGTTTGATGGCACAAAATATAAAAATAATTTGTCAAAACACAAAAAAACATACCTACTGTTAAAATATTTTTATAATGCACATTTCACTGCAAATATAGCATGTAATGTACATGTACTGGAATCCCTTTATGTACAAAAGAGATTACACTGTTATCTGTGATCCTGATAGGCATCTTGAAAATATAATTAGTAGCTATTAAAATTAAATGGAGGTCTACTACATATAATTATAGCAAATGCATTACTATATTTATATATTGTGGACATCCATTTATCCTTCCTTGAGTAAGCAAAGAGTGGCACAGCTTACCTCACTCTCCTCAATATATTAATCTTAAAAGAAAAGATTTTTTTTTCTGAAAAGGGCTTATTTTCTGGAGTAATTTATTCATTAGGATAACTTAACCCAGTCATCTGAGTCTTGGCACAGAAAAGAGAACTCCAGACGTTAATGCCACAAAGCTAAATGGCCCATAATTGGGCAGAGGTACTTCAAGTGAAAATCATCCCTGAGCACACGCACAGCTGGACCTCTCACAAATGTTCTCACTCCAGGCGTGACTCCTACGTGAGTGCGCCACAGAGCCTGTAAGGATAGAGGCCGGATCGAGGCGTTTCTGCGTAATTATGTATTGAACTAGCCGTGGGGAATGACCCAGTTTCATTGTAATTGCCAGCAACATTCTGTGTGTCCATGGGTGACATCTCTTCCCTGTCAACCCACATCTCTAACAGCTCAACAAAGACTCTCCATAATTGTTTGTTCTGGGTTGGAGGATTTTTACAAATCTGAAGACTCATGGGCAAACAAGTGACAGAACCAAACGCGAGCAAGCAAGTCGTGTGTCTAAGGATCATCACGGTTGACATTATCATCGAAGCCTTTCAATGAAAGTTGAAGACAGATTAATGATATCAGCGTGCAGAAGAGTCAAACTGAGAGCACATACAGTGCAGGTTGTAGTGGCCAGCATATGGACACTTTCACACTCGTGACAGTGGGAGATTGGGTTTGGGCTGGATGTGGCAAATCAATCCTGTCTCTTTGATTCCAAGTCAACTAATCCATTCATGCCGATAACAAATTATTAGATACATTACAAAAAGACTTAAAAAGGTTAATTCTCTGATAATTAGAACCAGGTTTCTCTTACTTTTTCTGTTTTGTCTGTCTTTTCTGTTTTAGATAATATCACTATTAGGATAAGCCACTGTCAATGTTTTGAAGATCTATCTGCTATAACAGTCATGGCATTCATAATTACAGTAATATGTGGCACACTGTGACATTATACAGAATAGCTGACCAGAAGAGGGTCGAATCTGAATCAATGACAATGACTTTACCTCAAATAAGCTGATTACAACACCGCCCAATCGATAACTGAACAACTGAAGTGTGTGGAAAGCAGGGACTTGGGGCAAAACTGCCACTAAATTGGACAAAACAAATTAAATCTATTAGATCTGTTGCTAACAAAGTGAATATGAATAGACAGTGTAGATTAAAATCTGTTTATAAGTATTTCATTTTAGGCGTTTTACAGTGTTGCGCATTTTAACCAATCAAACAGAATTCTGTTGAGCCACAGAGGCGTTCAGATGAGTCAAAATTGTCACATTAAATTCAAATTTAGTCCCAAATTCAGAGGTTTAAGAGGTGGCTGCTTTTAGCCTTACCCCAGAGTTGGTTCACCCTCCACCTACAGTATGATGACCCACAACATTCAAAACTTCTCCTTTCTCCTTTGGTGCTCCACAGAATGACTTTTTTTAAAGTAACGTTTTAATTGCTTTAATCAATTATATTTATTTGATTAAAATACAGTAAAATTGTAAAAAGATTGCAACTTAAAACATTTTAACTGTTTTAAAAAAATTAAAAAATAGTTACATAAACCCGTGCTAGTGAAATTATTTTTGGCAGCCATTACTACAGTCTTCAGTGGCACAAGATCCTTCAGAAATCAGTGAGAAAACATAATATTTGGCACGTTATGATGATTTTAGAAAAGTCTTGTGACATTTGGTTCTCTTCCAACAGTTGGGCTGCTTAATATTCTTTTTAAAGGATTCTTTGGTTAATCTTCAGTACAAAAGAATACATATATTTTAGTAAAGTATTCAGTGTCATGTATGATGCATGTGATATAATGTATGAAATTTAATGCATCCTTAATCAAAAATAAAAAAAAATGATACTGACCCCATACTGAACGGTATTGTAACACATTTTTTAAGCATCCAATAACAACAGTAGCTGACTGCCCATTTCCTGCCATCTCTTTCAATTACTAAAGTGATTTTTGGCTCCTGTGTCTGACAGATAGGTTTTGATTCTATCTTAGACTTCATCCTGAGATATAGACTGTTGCCTTGCTTCCTGCAAAACAAACCTTTGTGTGTGTTGCCATGATTCCAGCAGAAAAGACATTCTTTGTCACTGGACTTGAAAGCAATCTGGATCACTGT
Source organism: Enteromius trimaculatus (assembly GCA_032361065.1). NCBI lineage: Eukaryota > Metazoa > Chordata > Actinopteri > Cypriniformes > Cyprinidae > Enteromius > Enteromius trimaculatus. Next base: position 5,541,108 of record JAUMHP010000046.1, read on the forward strand.
CAGTGAACTAAGCATCCAAACATAGTTGCATAACCGGCCACGAAGTGAGAAAGAAAGATGGATGCTTCTGCATTCAAGTTTATATACCATATATATTAATGCTTGGGCAAAAACACACATGAACAAAGAAAGTACTGCATGCGAAGGCCAGGTGATTTATTCTCAGCTGCTTTTTCAGGTTCTAATCACAGGAGCAGAGCGCCACTGGAATGTGTCCCAATCACCACCAGCAGAAAACGCAGCTGTCTCTTTCTGTCTCTTTACGCTTGCTCTGGATTTTTATGACTTCTGCTGCTCCTTACTCATAGTCTGTTCATTCATTCTCTCTTGTGCAAGCAAGTTCTAAAGTAAACTGTCTGTGGAAAAAGAGAGGCCAATACCACAGAAAAACTGACTCATCGAAAAAGCACCGGTGCAATCCAATTGAAGCCACTAGACAATCTCGATACAGTGACGCATGGACAATAGTGCTCTGTTCCAGGCGGCTGGGCTCCCATCCTCAGGCTTTGTCTGAGGTCAGGGCTTCCCCGGTGACATCATTGCTCAGCTGATTTTAAGCGCCGTTTTTCATTATTTCGTTGGAGACAAAAAGACTTCCTTACAGGCTCCCCATTCACATTTGGCGAACAGACTTCAGCCTGAATTTAAGTCCAAGTCACAAAAGGACTAAAGCGATGGCAAGGCTGATTCTGAATTTCATGGTTCTGTGAATGGTTCTATATCACAGTCTCTTCATTAGAATTCAAAACACGATATTAGTAACAGAGTGCTTTGCGTAATTATGAACTCAAGTGTTTGAACAAATAATAAATCCTCAAGAAATTGTATCCACTATTATATTAAACTATTATCCACATTATATTAAGTATATTCCATGGGCCGGTCAGCATGCTTATCTAATTCTGACAGTTTTTGCGATTTTGGAAATATGGGAAGCGCAACAATAACGTGACCCAGCTGGAGTGTTCCTGCTCCAGATTTGAGAGCTTTTAAAAGCTCAGGCCTGGAGCCATAGACTGCTTTCAGAAATACAGAGACAGGAAGAAAGAAAGAGAAAAAGAAACTAGGGAGTTGATGTTGTAGGAATGATTCGGTATGTAATGAAAGAACACTGCAAAAGTTAATCGATACCACTGCCTCTGAAACCCATCCTCACGGTAGAGTCTAATGATGTCTCCAGTGCATTCTCAGTACTACAGTACAAAACATGAATCCTGATTCAAACTGAATTTGATTGGACATCAACAAAAAGTTACATGTATGCTATTTGATGTCAAAAGTCCAGCTTGATGTATGATATTATGTACATAATGCTTAAACAAATTATTTGGCAACACTTTAGAATAGGTAACATTCGTTAACTATTATATTAACAACGGCTTTTCTCTTAATAAATTAATTTGCTGCTTATTAATAGTTAGATGGGTAGTTGTTAAGTTTATGTATTGGGTAGAATTAGGGATGTAGAATAAGGCATTAATATGTGCTTAATTAGCAATAATAAATGTCTAATATTCTAGTAATATGTATGCTAAGAAGCAACTAATACAGTAGGTGTAACCGTAAAAAAGTGTTACCCCTTTTTGTATAGACGCTGTACTAGCATAGAATATAACACACTTTTCACACACTGACAGCATCTTAAAAAGTCTTTACATGCTGTATGTATACCTTTATTAAAAATATAAAACTATGAATACTATAAAAATATGAATTTCTTATATTACATTATAAATTATGACATTACCTTTTTATTTAATTATTTTTACCTTACAGAAAATGTCTATGGGAAATAAATGCTGTTCATTTGACCATTATATACATCAAATAATTCTGAAAAATAGTTAACAGCTCCCTCAGAAACATTAAGCAGCATCAAATCAGCATATTAAAATTATTTCTAAAGGATCATGTGACAGCAAAGACTGGAAAACGGCTATATGTAAAGAACTACATTTAAAATGAAAAGTTATCATGACTTCAAATCATCTAAAATATTTGTAGGTTTAATGCATAAAACACCTTGTACATGCTGTCAGTATGCTAATAAGGCACATTTCTGTGTCTATATAAAGAAAATGTGTTAAAATGTGCATATGCTAGAACCAGAATGCCTGCAATTACGAATGCATTCACGTAGATATGCGTCTTCACTCCTTGTGTCCTTTCGTAAGGGCATCATTTCAGTGTCTGCAAGGCACTGTCACATTGACAGACTGTCACAACGCAACCAATCTGTACAGAATTGTCCTTCTACAGAAGAGAAATTAAACTGTTATCCAACATCTTTCAGAATAAAATCGTATTTTTCAATCAGTTTTTACTGTGTGTTGATGTGCTTATATGTGATTTGCATTCAAGTCGCTATAGCTCTGGGCTAGAACCGTAGTGACATCTGGAAATTATCAAGTTTCAAAATGTTAAGGGGTAAATGGACAATTTCACAGGCTCAACTTTATCCGGGTACACGGCAGACAGACAGAAAATGATACAGTTCCCCTACATTTCTCACGTTTTGGACAAAATGTCAGCTATGTGATAATGGTGTTGAATTCTGACATATTACAAACATATGGTTTGCTCAGTTCAGTCAGTCCATCTAAGCTATACCTGTATTTACATATTGAGCCAGCAGAGATTACCCAGTGGTCTAGCAGCTGAAACTGGCTCAGGAAGCTTGTTAACCTGAAAAGGTATCTTTTCTCTCTGGATTCCAGAAGACAGTTGGGGACTGAAAGAGAAATGGAGATCTATGACCTTTCTCACTATTTATCTTTCCTCTTGAGGTCAATCCCGTGTAGAACAGGGGCACTTGCTACCACGGGTCAGTGCGCATGGCACCAATTAAGAGTTCAACAAGATGTCTACAGACATTAGTTTGTTCTTTGTGAATAAGCGGACCAGACATTCCATGAGTTTTAAAACTACACAGAGACGAGGCAAAATCGTGACTTGATTAACATTAAGTCTAACAGAATATCCCAGATTCAGTAGAAACCAAAAGCTTTTGTGCCATAATGAAACTACTAAACTTTTTGGCTCTAGCAATACACTTTTTTCATGAAATCCTAAGCTTCATAAGTAAAATATATGTAAAATATCATACCAAGTACAGTATATAATTAAACTTTATTTGGAGTCTTAATATTAAGCCTAAATGTGTTTTAATGTCACTATTGATGATCTTTGAATAATATCGGTCTTCAAATGCAAGATCAGGGTACCTGATGCATTCTTCAAATAGGTGAGTTTGAACACAATCAAATATACTTCAATATGTCTTTAATTGAATTTCAGCACTATACTTCCATAAAATTAAAGTGCATTTTTTTAATGCAGTATCTGAGCAAAAATAAATCAAAATTGACTTGTAAACAAACTCCAACACTAATAGTCTTAAACGAAAGAGTCAGAGTGTATACATAGCAAACAGTACATCTTTGTTTTCCCTCGGAGGTCATGACCTCCTTTGGCTTGCCAGAAGGTTTGCAGACATTTCACAGACTAGGTGAACCCCTGCTACTTTATGTATGTTTATACAAAGCATTGTGCTATGCTACAGGCTTTTACTGAGACCTTTAGTCATCCATCAATGTCTCTACTGACTTCCTCTGTCTGTAGGCTGGCATTTCATTCATTATGCACTTACAAAGTCACACTTTTATTCCATCTATCAGTTTCTTTCATAACGATTAGCTAACAACATCCCAAGGTTTCAGATTCAAGATGAGGAGAAACAAATGTTTCATGTAAAAACTGTTACCTCACACAAATCCCACAAGGCTTCAAGACAGACGGAAATTGACTCGAGCTGTCCAATATGAAAACCATTTCTTCTAAGAGTAACTGAAACAAAATTTAGTGCCGGAGCATTCACAGCTTTGGGCCTGTGAAATCCCCAATCTATTACCGTATCCAGGAGAGGGGCAAAATGAGTTCACCATGTTGTAGAGGTGTCTAGGCCTCTACTCAACATGTCTCTCTCTCTTTTCCTTCCTAGAACCACAGAGGGACCACTTATGCTGTCCTCTCCTTTTCTCAGCCTCCTTCTGTTATATAATTCAATGCCACTGTTTAAACGCCTCTACTTCAGACCTCCAAAACAGAAGTGGATCCACCAAATAACTGTCATTATCATGTACAAAACATCCTACCATGCAAACTACAGACGTGTTCCAGGTGCCCGTGTAGGTGCATGACCCTGTAAAACTATGTTAGTGACATGATCAAAGCGGAGAGTTATTTTAAAAGGTGTAATGTTGTCTGTAGGCTACGTCTGGAGAACTAAATAAATACATAGAGGTAATCTGTAAAAAATTAAGAGAAGGTGTTGAAAGTAATAAGCAGTTTTCAACTAAATGGGAATAGCAATGCGGATAACTTAAAGGGTTCACTGAAAAAAAGACTCTGTCATCATTTCCTCACTCTCATTTCATTTCAAATCAGTATGACATCTTCTGTGGAACACAATAGGAGATAATTGAATGAACATTCGGTTGGGTGAATTAACTACAATAGAAGAAAACTGGGATTCACTAGATTAATAAAGCACACAAAAGTAAAGAGAAAAAAAAAGTGTATGTGGCTCTCTATTTATTTGCCAGGTGTGTGCTTTGTGTTCTGGTGAACAACAGCCTGATATTTAACCCCCCCCCAAAATGATAAAAAGCACCTTTTAGTTTGCCAAACACCAAAAAAGAGAGGAATTCTTCCAACCAGGTGTTCATTAAAATGACCTCCTTTTGTGTTCTGCAGAAGAAAGAAAGTGTAGTTAAATGGGGGTGTTATAATTATATACCATACGTGGTAACACTGCACTATTATATAATGGTTAATTTGTTCACAATTAAGCATTAGTTGATCAAAAACACACTATTAATGATTAACCTAACATTTTAAGGGCCTGAATTATGCATTAGTTAAGCACAACTAAATTACTTATTTATGATTAACAATTATGCCTCAGTTAAGCATGAACACGTATATAACTAATGATTATCTTTATATATAGTAAGGGCATAGTAGCCATTATTTACAGTTTATTAATCATTTTAAAGACTATAACCAAACACATTAATGCTAGAAACAAAAATAAGCTAGTAATTAATAACTTACAGAATGTACAGTAACCACATTTTATCCATTATTAATACTAATATGCCCATACTATATATTCAGATAATCAGTAGTTATATGCATGTTCACTGATGCACAACTGATGCATAATTGTGAACAAGTTAATCATAAATTAATAGTTTATTCATGCTTAACTAATGCATAATTCGGGTCCTTAAAATGTTAGGTTAATCATTAATTACTAGTGTGTTTTTGCTCAACTAATGCTTAATTGTGAACAAATTAACCATTAATGCTTAACTAATGCATTATCCTGGACCCTTAAAATAAAGTGTTACCCAATACGTATGCATTTACATATTATATGTGTATAATATACAGTTCCTTTGTGAGCATCAGTAAATGTTTTCACCTTATATAATAATAGCTATCATACTTAAGTCCCTTAATTGTCTTCCATGAGAAAAGATAGATTTCAAAAGCTTACAGCCACTGTTGGAAAGGGTACAAATAAGCAGAAGATGCTGGAAAACCAAAGAATGTGCAGGAGCTGGAGGATTTTTCTGAAGAACAGCAGGCAGTTGAACAGGACCAACAAGGGAGTCATGAACAGATGCCACAAAACAGAAAGACAGTCGAGGATCATCCAGGAAACAACACACAGTATTAAGATTCAAAACTTTTGAACAGGGTCATTTCTTGTATTTTGTATATATAAACATCTGGTAGGTAAAAGAGCTTATTCAAGACAGCATGCAATTTTATGATCCCTCTTTGTTAAAATTATTACCATTTTGCATATGCAAGGGGCATGTGTAGGGCAACTGTTTTACAGTATGTTTATGGACTACATCAAAACAGTAGCTTCACTGTATTTTCACATTAGCTTCCTCAACACTATCTAAAAGGAGAGGCCTATTCCAAAGACAAAAACCCATACCTGCAAATAACTTTTTACCTATTTGCAGGCTTCAATCATACTGCACCATTCGCCTTGTTAGACCATGTCCCCATTCCGTCCTCATACCTCCCGAGAGCTGACAAGAGAAGCGGAACAACATGTGTTCTGTGAATTCTCTGCATTTATATTCTTGAAATTTCTACCTTCCTTTAAAACAGACGTCCCTTTTTATTTCTAAATGACCCACTTTTTGAGTTGTGTTTTCCATGTCCCCTTCAATTTCCTCAGTAGCTGCTGGAGCTGTGGCGCAGTGGGTGGTGCACATGCTCACGGGAACGTAGGTTTGCATCTGACCTGTGCCGCTTCCCGGACCTGTTCTACCTCTTTCCACATTTCCTGTCGACTCCTCACTATCCCATAGTGCAACGACTAAAGGCAATATATAAAGTTAGCAGTGAAGACAAAGCATGTTACTTGATGAAGATCAAGCTTCCCATCATAGTCAACATAGGCGGCAATACACGACAAAGTGCTAACATCTGTGAGACTGTCTGCGCCAAGCCGAACATACTGCAGACATGCAATAAACCCCTTCATAATGCACTTCCTAATGAGAGCCATATTGAGTTCCTGCTTTTTTTCGAACGATTTTCCCCTTTCTCGCTGGCTTTTGCAGATGTGAAGGGAAATTCTTAATTTAGCACCATGCCTCTCCACGTCAGCAACGCTCGATCAGCGAGAACACAAGCCCCACGAACAAAAACAGTAGCCGTTGACAAGAAAAACACAGCCTTTTCGAGAGGCCCTCCTGTCTCACAGTAGCTGTGTTCCTGAAAGGAAAATAAAGCCTGGTGATCAAGGGAGTTTAGAGACAGAGCCTCCTCTACATCTAACCACACAAACCTCCGCTAAGTTATAAAACCGCTAAAGAATAGATTCATTGTTAAGTGTGAGGAGAATAAGATGATAGCCAAGCTTAAAGGGCTACTTGAAAACTCGAGGACAACAAAGTTCTTAAATCTTAAATTAAATCATCATGAAAGTCATATCTTTCATTTGCTTGACGCTTTCTAAAATGACTTGTAACGGTAAATGTAGATCAAAATGCTACTCAAGCAGAACCGAGATAAAAAGAGACTAGTGTTCTACAGACATGTTTTTAGAACTATCACTTGAATTCTTTATAGAAGTACTTTCACTGCCGTGTTCCAGCTATACATTCCAAGCATCTGGTGGTCCAGAACACTTCAGGTTTGCTTCAATAAATCAGTCTACTGTAAAAGCCAAAACTTGTCAGTTTCCAGTTGGTTCGAAACCTTTCATAAAGTCATACTCATTGCGTACAATGCTGAGCAGATCTGCAACAGGCTCTGTATTTTGCCACAAGGTGTGTAATGCATAGTTTTATATGAATAAGCCAATTTTCGAAGTGCTTTAGTAAGAAAGCATCTGGCAAAGACATAAACGTAACATAAAATTTGTAGCTCTGTTCCAAAACCTACTGCACTGCCTCGCTGTCGACAGGCTGTATAGTCCTAGTCATCCTTCTAAAGGTGCAGTCTAAATTATATTCATTCAAATTTATTTTCTTTACACTGAACTGTTTATTAGTACACTTAAGTATAGGGAGCAATACTCAATATTAACTAGTTGCTTATTAGCATGCCTATTACTAAAATGTTCTTTTTGTTAACACTTAAAAAGCACATTCTGGGCGGCCATATTCCACATCCCTAATCATAACTATTAATAAGCATCAAATTAGGAGTTTGAGGCTAAACAAACAGTTAAATGTTTTTTAATAGCGATGATTGGATGTTAAAATAAAGTAGCCACATTTATAATTAACATTTCTTCTCTGCCATATTGGATTTTTTTTTTCAACTATGGCCCAAAAAAGGCACAGCACCAATAAGTTCCCTACTTTACTTATGATGCTTTAAAATATTTTTGAAAGACTCTGACACAGACCATTTGCGCAATGCTACGCTACAATAAAAACCTATGTACAGACCGCTGTGGAATACGAATTCACTGACAACCTTCAGCGGGCAGTCATCTCAATAGATATAAATATTACTACTCTCAAGCACAGAGACGAGTTTCCATGAGCTCTGTGAGCTGCCCATCCTGAAAGACTGCAATGGATAAACCTCTGATAGCCTCATAATTCACTCCTTTCTGCCACGCAAGCATGCTAGTTTTCTTGCCATGCTTCTAATCTTAAAAATGACAAATGAATCCCATTCTGTAAGGTATTTCTATGTTGGAGACTGGCTCTCTCTGCGTGTACAGAAACTCCTGGCCCTCCTCCAGGAGTGGGGACGGAGATATCATCGACGTCCCCCGAAGAGCAGTCCTCATCACCTCCAGGCTGCCTGTGTCAGGAACGCTTCCCGCCCCT
>JAUMHP010000046.1:5554137-5578242 GCA_032361065.1 Enteromius trimaculatus
TGATTTTTGGGATCTGGACATCAAGCGGAGCTCTGGGTTCTTATGCTCTTTATTTCCGAAATGTGAAGCAGAAGAAGAATGGCCTACTAGAGTGTCATCAAGATTATAGAAATAATCCAGAAAAACTAGCTGCCTTACTTGTCGAGACTCTAGTGATGTTTGTTGTGCCTCTCTTCAGTCTTTTGTTCTTCTACCTGCGACTTTATCAACGAGTAAGTCAGTCAGCCTCCTTTAAAAGCCACAGACTGACAAAACTGGCCGTCAGAATTGTAGTGGCCTTCTTCATATTCAGCACCCCCTGTATGATCAATAACTTGGTCTTAATGGCATTGTCATGGGAATCAAATGTCAGCAATAATATAACCGGAGCTCTTTTCTTTATCAACAGTTGTGTGAACCCCTTTCTTTATGCCTTTTCAGCTCGAACACTGCGATGCAGAAAAAAACAACATTCAGACGAGCCACAACATCAGAATGAAACAGTAAAGACTTGACTAAAATTGTGCGCGCGCACTGTTTCTTTGACTAAAGGTGCATTTCCAGTGGTATTTTATCTTTGTTTTTTCAAGTGTGTTCTTATGCGTTTTGTATCTTACTGTATCTAAAGGGAAGTGCCTTTCAACATACTCATTTCCTCAACTTGTGTCTCCTCAATTTGAATACTGCACATTAAAAGTATCCCAAGCACTACTTTGAACAGGCTTTTCTTAAAGTGTAACTAGTGTACTAATATGACTTTTACTTTGGACTTGACATTGTATATAAATACTGGCTCTTAACAAAAAGCAATTAATTTTTTTATGTTGTTGTGGCATGTGGCAAAAAGTTCTGAAAATCCTTTTTTTTTTTTTAGCAAGAAAGGAATCAAGATTTTTAGTCATTAAGGGTTGGCTGAAGATAAAAAAAAAGGAAAACACCTAAAAAAAAAAAAGAAAAGAATATTCAACATATGTGCCTATTTAAGGTTGTTCAACCATGCCCCCTGGATCCCTTTTTTACATTAAGTATTTAGTGAATATTAATTTCTAAAAGGCTTTCCTGTTATCTCTCAGCCCATGAAACACTCAAACATACTGATGAGGCATTTAGAGAGAAAAAAAACTCTTTGGTATAGTCAAATAAAGCTAATAAAAATAATAAAAGAAATGAAAATAACATTTCCTCCAAACTAAGCCAAGCTTTGTGAAGAAAAAAAGAAAAGAATAAAATGTAAATATAATCAGATCTTTTTTTGTAGCAAGACAAAAAAAAGTCAACCACTGTAATCAAGGTATATTTCACCTAAACGTGACAACCTGGTAGGATTAGAGTCTGCTGTCTTATTGGGAAAAGTTGTTGCATAGGTTTTAAATATACAATATACACATTCCTTTATTTACAACAGACTAGATGCTTGTCATAAAAAAACAGTGAATTCTTAAAGCTTTCCATTGCTTAATTGCTGTATAAATTCTGCTGATAAACAATGGTTTCCTGTGTGACAACACGTACCGCTATTGAGCAACCAGAGTCAGTGGCGGATACAGAAAATACCGATGGAGCGGGGGTGGTTATTAGGCCTTGTTGAATTTTTTTTTGCTAATGACATGCAAATGAAATGTGAGAACATATGGCACTATAGCTTCCTCCATGTTTCATACACTTTTGCCAGTTTATGCACAATACAGAAACTTGCCATAATTCCATGAGTACAAGCCCAACCTACTACTAAAGGAAATATGTGGCAGGGATATAATAAAACAGAAATAAACCACTTTTTTTTTTTTTAATTATTGTTAAAAACCATATTCTTAAACTGGCACCTAATGGCTAAGAATGAATTTGCATTTTCATTCAGACCAAAGCAAAAAGAGCAAGAACACAGGCAATATGCAAACGTTTCATTTTAACGACAACATGAAACAGCTTGGGATTCTTTTTAAAAACAACTCGTTTCAATGATTCAGTGTCAGTTTGTTCTTTTGAGGGACACTAATTTTATACACGGTGCACTTTCAGGTTTAAAACTTTGTTTTTATTCACATATAGCTGTTTAACACACAGCATGAAAGATTTATTTATTTTTTTATCCATAATAGGGTCACTTTAAACTGCAACATGAGTGCCTAACTGAAGCACCCATCTCTGCTTAAGATTGCAGAAACGCATCAGAACTTTCAGGACACTGTTCTTCTATGCGGCATGAGGGGAAAACTTTCAGTAATTCCAGAATCACGGATTACTCATTTGTGAAATCCGTGAATAACAGTGGTGCAATAGACACACTTTTTTTCCTTTTGAAAAGCAAATTTTGTGTTTTTTTTCCATAGATTAATGAACCTTATTGGGGGGCAATGGCCGTTAAAAAATCCACACTGGTCATTACATAGCAGGATGATGAAGGAGGTTTGATTTTAAGCCTTACCAAATCTTTTGAAGAGCTACGAGGTAGAGCCGCAGACTGGAAGCAGCCATGGAAGTGAAGTCAGCCAAGAAGAATGCATGAGATCTGGAGGTCCACCACATGAAAAGATCTCCCAGGGTTTAGTGGAGAACTTTTCCCTGAAGACAAGCCTCCTACAGTTTTAAGATGCTGACACAAAACCTACCAACAAACTATAACATCTCTCATTTCACACAGATGAATGGACTTGCCACTAAAGAATAATAAAATAAACAGTCACATAATCTCACACTAAACCTATTCCTCATATTTTAGCTGCTATTTGTATCTGACTATTTGTAAGTTCCATGGCACATGTACATGAATTACAGGAAAGGGCATGATTACAGAACACACATTTTCCATCAAACATACAAATGCGCTGTCAGACTTTTTAAAGCTGCCATCAAAGGCATGGAAACCTCCATGTGGTAAAAGACTTAGCAAACCCAGTCACTCTCAGCATGACTCCTTCAGCGCAGAGCATGTTCTCAGCAGGTAGATCCATTCCAGTCATCTTCCCCAAAAGACCACTCCAACTTTCTCCACTGTGAACCGTAATCATGCCTCAGAGCCCTGCCGCTATGATGTAAGCGTTACACCCACGTGGAAGGGATAATTCACTTAAAAATGAAAGTTCTGTCATCATTCACTCACTCTCTTGTTGTTCCTAACCTGTGGTCCAAATAAGATTGGACCCTACAGATCACTTCACCCCACAGACTTTACAAACATCTTCATTTGTTACGCACAACTTATACAGGTTCGGAACAGCACAAAGTTCTGTTTTATTTTTAGTTGAACTATCCTTTCACCATAGAGCAGGGGTGTCAAACCTACTCAGGACACCTCTGCCATAAGATGATGATAAACTAGTTACAGTCTTCTGGCATTTTTAGTAAAGACCTAATTACTGTCGAAAAGATGTATGAGGCAGTAATATACAAACAAAGTGACTTGCTTTTTGTAACCAATCAAATGTGGTTTTGGTTGAACAGTACATACTCCGAAATAATTGGCTGTGGATAACATCTGACTGCTAGTAGGACCTCATCATTAACTCTGCTACAATGGTTGCTTTGTTATTTTTTTTTGTCTTATAAACACAAAGAAAGAAAGAAAGAAAGAAAGAAAGAAAGAAAGATCTATATCTATCTATCTATCTATCTATCTATCTAGTCAGCACAATCAGTGTAATTGCCTTATGTAAAGCATAGTTGATATTTTGAAATAGTTTTACTACTAGATTTTAATTTTTAGTCATTTTGTTGTGTGCCTTGTCATTTTTATTACTATTAATAATTTTGCCCCTATTAAAATGAAAGGTTCATACTTTGTTTTCATTCACTCACACAAAGTTTTTTCTTCAAAAACCCATAATAGGGGCACTTTAATATTACTTTTCAGATTTATTAAAATTTAACATTTTATTTTATCTAAATTTCAATTTACAAAAATGCTTTCAATAAATGTAGTTTAAGTAAAAAAAAAACAACAACAACTCTAAACAGAACACGGAAATATAAACTTTGTGAAAGAAAACAATGTGCATATTCTTCATACAGCATATGAGCTATCTGGAATCAGACAAGCTTAACTTTTTTTTTTTTTCACTGTATGAAAGATAGCCATACGAGTGGTTACTGCCTTTTATTTTTCTAAGCATTACGACAGTTCCTCTGAAAGGATCTGCTGGTTGACATTGGCATCAGGTGCAATACTTAAAGGAGCCTGTGGAACAGCAAGTGTAATCTGTTACTGCACAGATAAATCAGCAGTTTTTGGGCTCCAGGAGGATGTCTGAGTCGGTTTTCTCAAGTGGGCCAAAGTGTTCTTTGTACATCCCTAAATGGTAACCTGAGCCCCAGCACAGGGATGTCTTTAGGGCTACTGAGATGATGGGAAATCAGTATGTTACAGGGGACATGGACTCGGAGCAAGACTCTCTGCTTGGATGACGCAACAGGACTCAGTAATACAGCAGATGATTAAAGCTCCAGTTCATCTGTCTTGCGCACAATTAATATGCCAAAAGAAAAAAAACACTATACTTCACATTATTACATGCAAAAACAATGAAAGTATTTAAATCATATCCTAACAGGGCTAATTTGGTTAAATAAAAATTGCTTCTGTTCGACATGTAACAATTTTAAACACTATAAAATTTAAACTTGTGAGTGACAATCTTAACATCAACATATTTAACTTATATTTAAATTAATTTCAGATTTTTATTCAGTCCCATTAACATTAATTTCAGGTTTTAAATAATACCGATTTTGCTTTGAAAATGAAAGCAATTTCTATGTTTGTAAACCTGACTACACTGGTCGCGCAATTTAATTTTGCACAGAGAGAAATCAAGAAAGTCTTTCTCATTACAGTCCTTCAATGCACTGAATTCAATACAGACTGTGAACAACTCCGCTACAATGATTTCTGAAGATGGTGCTGAGAATGCCAAATTGAACAATATGGCAAACTATGCAGTCAAGGGGGTGAACGCAGTGACATCTGCAGGACAGACACTGCTACACAAATACATTATCTTCCCGCTACTAAAATAGCCATTTAGTAAAAGATTGTAATTTTTAAGAATCAGCACCATTAAATTGAAGCAATTGCAATTAATCCGATTTCTTTTTTTACCCAGCTGTACTGACCAGCCTCGAGCATTGGCCAGCTTTGTTTCTTTCAGACCCATGACTTTCTATCTGCTGACTACACACAGAGAGGAAGCTGTGATAGAGGGAATGCCCTCTTGCTAATCCTCAGATTAGGGTCTGTTAACTGTGATACAGGGCTCCAGATTTGCCCTGGGGAAAATCATGGACAAAAAGCCTAAGTACACACTGTCTAGTGAGACGGGGGGGGGGGAATTAAGAAGCATGTGTGTATGTGAAATATACTGAGGTACTACAAAAATCATTTTAATAGGAATACTCACCTAAAAACGATTATTTGGCCAGCATTTGATCAAATGAAAATACTTAAAAGATTTCAACAAGGCTTGGTTCATGGACATATTTCCTTACAGGAAAGCTTTTTTAGGCAATCTTCCATCTTATACTTTTATTCAAATTGCTCCAAAAACCGAAAGACTAAAGCTGTACTATGTACTGTACTATGACAGACTTAAGAAAGGGGGAATTTCAATTCATAAAGCCTACACTTGATCCACTGTAAGCTATTATGCTTCATGACCGGCTATCTTGAAATATTCTTGTTTCTGTGTGTGTGTGTGTGTGTGTGTGTGTGTCTGGAGATTAACACAAAGATCTACTAAATCTGTCGTTTACTTAACTACAAATGTATTTTTTCCAAAGATTTTATCACTTTGAGGAATTTCGGCTGAATACTTTTTAACCAGATAAAACAAACCACTTTCAGCTGTGCTTTCTCTAAACATCAAGTAATGCGGTGTATGTGAGATTGGCTTAAAGTGCCACTGCTCAGACATCACTCTCTTCACCTCTTACTGTAGCTCTCAGTCCAACAGGGAAGCCCTGAACTCAAGAGCACTTCACTGGACTCTGTGAAAGCCATCAGTCTGAGAAGCCCTTTTATTACACCCCCATAACAGCTCATGTTTCCTGGAATAGAGTGAGAAAGGCATTTATGCGAGGAGAGAATGTTTGGACACATACTGTACCTTTGATATGCTCATTATTATATGTACGAAATAGATCATAGTGGGAAAAAAAAAAAAAGAAGAAAAAAAACAACAAAAAAAACAACAACATATCTCTGATAACTCAACTCATCTTCCTAAAAATGACCCCACAGTGCATGATCAATGGTGCATGAGCACCCCCATGTGGTCATACACATACAGAACATACGCAGATACAAGACTGCACAAAAAAAAAAGGGAACAGAAAAGCCTTTATTTTAAATTTCACTGAGAATTAAATCATAACACAGGATGAATCACAGAGAGGTTCCTTCCTTGGCACATTGACTACCACAATTTGCGGAAGAAACCCACAGTGCCTTCACAGTAACATCTCTAGCTCTGTAAAACAGAATCGGGAAGATCAGTGGCACTGAGACACCATGAGAAAGGCATACAAAGTTACGTAGAAAGTCTGATTATTAAAGCAACCTCTATGAAATGCAACCTCGGAAATAAAAAGTATACAAATCTTAGTCAGCTGAAGAAGAAAAAAAATCAGTCCTGGATTCCATAAATTATTAGTTCTGCGAGTTGTAATCTCAACGGTATGCAAAAACTTAAAAAATAGCATATTTCTAGTGTTAGTGTATGCTTATCCAAAAATAAAACGCAAGTCAGAGTCAGTTAATGTATTGTTTCTTACAGATAAAGGGGGCTCTCACCCACGTAAGGTCAAGCATTTCACCTCTTCAGCGTACGAACATGAGCCCAGATTGAGTGAATGCAAACAGTAGATTTCACACTCAAGAACAGGAAGGACACTTGTATAAATGCACAAGCTAAAATGTGTGCACTACTACTAGTAAATCATGTGACATCTACTCCAAAAAATAGGCAACTAAAAAGTGTTTTTTCCAAAACTCTCAAAGAATCTCATTAATATGATTTACAATACAACACCCTGGCCACATGCAATGTTAGCTAAAGCTATGTATAGAGAACATTTGTATAGAAGCAGTTATGCTACAGAGGCACAGCACATCTGTAGAGCTATTCACACAAGTACTTTTAAATCTCATTGGGGCAAAAAAGCAAGCGAGGAAATCTACGGCGGTGAGATTTATTCATTTAGACAGGTTCTTGAGAGAAAGAGGAAAAACCGGAAGAGGATGCTGCCAAAGTGAAGGAGAACTTACCAAAGCCCAAAAAGAGCCCGAACACATTTTGAAACCATCCCAACAGGAAATAGTACATGTATTATCCATATAAATCTATGATATATATATATTTATATATATATATTTTTATGATTCATATTTGTTATATCCACAGCTACATCAGTCGTAAAACCGTGTACACTGTATAGTTTATCTATTTATACTTTAACAATATACCACACTCACATTTATAACCGTCATATACTGCATCTCAATCAACAGATAAAAAAAGGTAAAGCAATACAAATAAAATGTTGGTCTACGAAGTAAACCAATAATTTACGATATGTAGGTTTTTTTTTTTCTTCTCTATCAAAACATCTCATGCACAGAGAGGTTTTGATATCTGTGGGAACTGGTTTGAAAATAGGCTGGGTCCAGGTGCTTTGTTAGCATGAAGGCATCTTAAAAAAAGCATCTCAGACTCGGTTTGAGAAAATAACCAGACCAAAAAGCTCACATGGAAGACGTACTGTATACTAAAAAGCCCTTATGTAGGAGTTATGCATTGTATATCTATAGTAATGCCTTCTCTGGTTGCAAAAGAAATCCCATGGACTAAATGCATTTGAACTGACTGTCTATTAAAGACTGAGGCTACTTCAAAATGGCATAACAAATCACATTCCTCATTTTCTAGCACATTTACAGAATGCAAACCCCACAGTCTTTCTGGGAAAAAGACGACAGGTATCACTGACTACGAGTTCTCAAACACCTGCTTGGTTTATACTGATCGACACGGTCCAAAGCAAGTCATATAGGTTTTACTGGCATCCATAATGTTCGCCAAAGCAGCACAATATCAACGGAACACCCAAAAACACAAGAAAACATCAAAATGCCAACAAACATCAGTCTTTCCACGTCACGATAAAGCACACAAGATTATCTGTCCTACTTACACTACCTTTAGGCTAAAGGCTGCATCTTTTATTTGCGTATAACCACGTCGGCTGAAGAGGCATTTGAGGTCCAAAGGAAAACTGGGTGGTTTTAACACCAGCATGATTTAGTTGTTTTCGTTCGACAGCGATTTTACAATGAAACTGCCTTCGCTTCTCAGGCTCAGGGTGTAAACCTGGTCTGCTGCTAACTTGAATGTATCTTCCACAGATCCAACATGCAAACTAATACATCAAAGAACACCGAAAATGGAAACAAAGGCCAAAAAAAAAAAAAACAGATCACACCTTGCGCGCGCACACTCCTCAGCTCACAAGCGGGTTATCGAAACCCAAATTCTGCACTTTAAATTCAAGCAATGTCCACCACTACAAAGAGCCAATGAAAACGAGAAACATTCGAGGCACACGATGCTCAAAGGGAATGTTAGAAGACCGCTGATGCGTATGAAGCAAGTGAACTACGCAGTCGCAAAATCGACATCATTCGTTAGTGTGACTCCGTGTCCGTCTACGCACAAAACATTCACTTACGAGTAGCTCAAACACTAAGGAAAGCAAAAAAGTACCTAAATAGTGAGTGCGACACAAGCCAAGCGCTTGGAAATGAAATGACGTCTGTCTTGTGGAGAAAGTCTTCTCAATCTCTATAAAAGGCAAGGTGCCACATCTATGGCACAGGCAAGTAGTTACGTTACAATCACAGCTGACAGCTATCCCACTACGAGACAGTGAGAGGTTCCCAAAGGGCAACTATATTACAGTAGAACTGCACAAACTCTGGGAACGATTTTGGTACATAATGCAGAGTGGTGTCGCGCCCAGCGCAGTATTGCACTGGGTACCATAGTCTCTTTGGGCTCACGCGAGCACAGCAAAGAGCTCGGACAGGCCGAGGGAACAGGCCTCAGGAAAAAAAGTACTGCACGGGAACCACTAGAGGCTGGAGAGAGGAGCATGGCGGAGCAGCGGCATCTGACACCTTAAAGGCCTGTGAGGTCAACGATGGCCTTGATGAAGATGGTGTCATCTCGGATGTAGGAGTTCTTGGAGTCTAGTTTGGAGAGAGGGCAGAAGAGAGGGCAGCCGCTGGCAATGTTCATGTCACTCACAGGCCTCTGGAAGGAGGAAGAGGAAATGTCTGGCCGGAAGGCATCGATGATGTGCTCCCTGTTGTTCTGATCCAGCAACATGAGGGTGACCTGAGGACCAAGGTGTTGGATACATTTTTTAAAAAGACCAAAGAGGTCTGAGTTTAGACAGGTATAAATGGACGCAAAGCTGAAGCCAGTCACTCATGATTCAGTGGAAGGAACAAGGACACCATAAAAAGCATAAAGTGAGAACATAAAGGGATGGAAAATGGTCACAGTCATGCATCATATGTGTGTGAATGTCCACAACAAACATGTTACATGTTGGTTTCACACAGACGACAGAAAAATGTTTCTTGAAAAAGGTATAAAACTAATTAAATGACTGTAAAAATGCAATGTTGTGCTAATCAAGTGAAAAGCAAAAACACGACACCATCATTTAAAAGTTTGGCGTTAGGTTTTCTAAGAAATTAAAGGGTTAGTTCACCCAAAAATTCTGTTATTAATTACTCGCCCTCATGTCGTTCCAAACCCATAAACCCAGATCTTCATTCATTTTCATTCATCACATGGACTGTTCTACCGATGTTTTTACTACGCTTCTGAATCTGGGATATTTCAGTCGTGTTGCTGTCTGTGGATGGTCTGATGGCTCTCTGATCCCTCAAAAATATATTAATTTGTGTTCTAAAGATAAACAAAGGTCCTATGGGTTTGGAACGACATGAGGGCGAGTAATTAATGACAGAATGTTTGGGTGAAATAACCCTTTCATACTTGATTCCATAAAGACACTGTAAAGTGATAGTAAATACATGTTGTTACAAAAGATTTCTATTTTATATAAATAGCAAATAATAATTTCTATTTTATATAAAAGCTGTTAAAATTCTATTAAAATCTAAAAGTATGACGTAGCCACAAAATCAACATATAAGAATTATTTCTGATGGATCACGTGACACACTGAGGACTGGAGTAAATTCATATAGAAATAATATATATTAGAGTAATTAAATATTTTTAAAATATGAACACAATTTGAAATTGTGATTTTACTGTATTTTAACCCCAAAATTTGGAAGTTAATACATGACACTCAATGTTAGAAGTTGATCACACTGACCTTCTGATTGAAAGGCCACTTAAGCAAGGCATCACTGTGTCCCCTCATCACCACGAAGAACAGAGACAAGTGAGTACCACGTCCTGTCCCATCCCCATTCAGATAGATGCGCAAACACATCTTATAGCCATATTTGCTCGTGTAAAATGCTGTAACACACAACAGGATAAATCATCTCTAAGCTGAACAGCAAACACAAGCAATCTCTTACACTATTCTTAATAATTAAAATTAAACTGTAAAAGTAAAGTACATAAAAAAAAAAAATAAATAATACCAGGCGAGAACATAGCAGGTGCTCGTCCAGCTACAGCATCTTGTCTCTTCTTTGAGAAGTCAGAGATCTTCCACACAAATACACCGTCATAAGTGGCAGCGGACATCTCCCTCATCTTTGCCTCCATCTCCACGATGGAGAGATCCCTAAGGCCTACTGTCCTCTCCAACTGCCGTACCTGCATAAAAATCTAGTATTGAATAAAACTACATCACATGCTCAAAAAATATATTCATCTGCTTTTACATCAGACACTTTACCTTGTTGTTGAGTATCTCAATCTTGTCCTGGTCAAGCCGGTGTTGACGGTTATAGGCCTCCATGGTGGTGGCGGAGCGCTCCATCTCACGGTTGAGCACGCAGACGATGTTCTCAAAGGTGTTTACCTTCAGCTCCAGCTCCTGACAGCGGCGGCTGAGCTCCACCACTTTGGTCTTCTCGCTGTGTAGCTGCAGCTCCAAGGCTGCCCCGACGGCTGTAGGCAGTGGGGTGAAAGACGTACCCAGTGTCGGGGCCGGAGGTGGTGGCAGCGGTGCACAGGCCCCCTGCACGGGAGCCCCTGCTCCACTCAGCTGGCCCATCTTCAGCTCCAGCTCTCGCAGAGACTGATGCAGCTCGTGGATCTTATGGCTGGCCAGCTCCAGACTCTGAGGCTGCAGACTCTCCAAGTTCACCTTGATGCCCATGATGAAGTGCAACAGGAGGTTTAAATGCTCGTAGGAACAGGCTTGCTCGTGGTCATGGATCTTCTCCTTTTCCACCTACAGGAAATCAGCAATCCAGAGGCTAAAAACAAACAATTGTGAAAAACTAATGGATGCAGAAAAACTCAGATTACCTACCGTCATATCACAGCCTACAACATGAAATCTGCAAGGCGTTCTGAATTTGGTGCACAGTTTAATGTGGTCCACATACTGCAAAAGGAAAAGACAGATAGTCTAATGAAATTAACTATGAAAACATTCTATCTGCATGAAAAAAAATTAAAAACAATTTAAAATAGAAAAAAAACGTAAACAGTCTAAATACTACTTCCTTACTTTCTCTCTGGGAATTTTTTTCTTGGCACAGCCTTCACAAATCATTGGGTATTTAGGGCAAATCTCATCATGGGCCTAAAAATTTTTTTTTTTTGTATCACAAAAACAAAAAAACGAAATCCATGTTACATTTAAGAAAAAAAACGTTCTGTTTTTTAATGCAAAAAAAAAAAAAAAAGTCTTACCTTAATGTTTTTAAAATGAAATGGCTCCTTGCAGTATTTACAATTAAGAGTCCTTTCTGGACATTCTCTCTCATTGTGACGTTCAAGTTCGTTGGCTCTCAGAAGCTCTTTGCATGATGGGCAGGGAAGGATCCTGAAGTCACACTTCTCCTCATGGTTTGCCTTCGAGAGATAAAGAACTATTCAGATGGTGCAGGCCATTTAAAAACTGGCTATGAACTGCGATCAACACTGCCTAAAAAATAAAATATATTAAGATTTGCTGGTCTAGTTGATCCACCTGTCTGGTCAAGCTGGTTTGTTAGGGGGTTTGGGGCACTTTTTAGGCTAGGAGATGTGTTATGCAAAAATGGTTTAAGCCGTTTAGTGAAAAAACAAGTTTCGGGAGGAGCATGAACAAAATCAATCACGGCTGGCACCGCATTATCTAATCCCATTATCTAATTCCCTCTATAAATAAACCCGTTTCCTTTCCTTCCGTATCTCGTATTTTGTGCATCCCACCCCTTCTCCACCTTTCTTGCGCCTTCCTTCGCGGGGGGGGGACACGCAGGGTACGAACCGGACGCCGAGCCCTGCCCTCAATTAGGGTTCAAATCACTAGGCTCGGAGTCCGCCGTCCTCTCGGCTCGGCCCCCAGACAACATGCCAAATTCGCTTATACTTTTATATTGATACGAGGAAGTGCAAACTCGTGAAAGCAGGGAAATGGACACTTAGTACCTCATATTCTTTGATGGTGCCTGTCCAGCTGCATTCCTCATTGATGCAAACAGCTTCAAGAGCTTCTACTTCTCTTTTGGCAGCATTGTCAGGAAAAGCCTTAAAAAAGAAATGTGCACATAGTGAAAGTGAAATCTTCCAGCTTTTCCTTGTGTCAATATGGACAGTGGAAACTTGGTTAAGGCCTATTCATACCGAGAGCTATGACTATAAAGATAATTTTCGTTCCTACCAATGGAAGATAACATTTTGTTCATTTTAAGCACACAGAAAAAAATCAGTAGCAATAATACGATTCCTCTGTGGTGTGGATTTTTCCATTCTTATAGAATTACAGTGTGTATTAAATGTTTTCTGTTATTGTTAGCGTTTTCATGCTTTACAGCGTTTAAAAAATGACTGCCTAAAAACTTTTGCCACCACCCTTCTGAAAACTCAAGAGGAAGTGCTGAGTTCAGTTAACGGTTCTTCGGTTAATGTTAAAATAGAAAAACTGTATCATCGTACAACTGGATATTTTCCCCAAATTTTTAGATTTGGATTAGTCACCACTGTTACAAAAACATCCCAAATATGTGAAAAAAAATAAATAATTATATATATATATATATATAAGTAATTGTGACATTTTAGTGGAAACTACAGTGATTATAGTTGATGAATCATCATCATTTTATTTTTAATGTACTTATTTATTTTTATCAGGGATATCAGCACTAAACATGTTTCAAAGCTACTTTCTACCATTTAAATCTGACTTTATAATAAAATTAAATGACTTACACAGCCCTGTTTCAAAATTGATGTTGGTTCTTCAAATATGTCCTCCTTTATACAGGCACTGCATTTCTGTGGTCCTGAGCTGCGATGGAGAAGTAAAGGTTTCATACACACAAGCACAAAACAAATCGCTTATAAATGCAAAAGGCACAGCACATATAGTAAGAGTTGATTTTGACAATAGCTGCAACAGTCTGGCTATTCCAGCTTGCACAGCTAAACAAGACGCCGAACACAACCTGCTTTTATTTATGTTCCCCGATCTGAAGCAACGTTTACTGCTTGTTTACCCATAAAATATAACATAAAAATGGCACGGGAGGCCTGACAGGTCGTGTTCATCTTTTGTAGTGTAGTGTCGTGTCAGGTGGGCCATCTGGACTGAATGCCGCTTACCTCACTGCTTTATTAAAACAATAAGAACAGAAACGATGTCCGCACTGCGCCTGAAACGGTCTCCTAAGGATTTTCAGACAGATATTGCACAGATGCTTGTCCTCCAGCTTGTTGGCGAGTATTTTCTTGGGGAAGCCAGGTTTGTTGCCTTCTAATGAAGATGGTGGTGAGGGTTCCTGTGCAGCCATTATTCCCGAGCGCGCATGTGACCAGGCTCCGGAGAAGAGACACGGATCTTTCTACACATTTCACTGAAAGGGGTTGTAAACACACGATGTTGCATTGTGTCACATTAAAGGATTAACTTAATATGCATAGTTAAATGCATCCAAATACGCGGTTTAATGTTTATACAGGCATGACAGCTATGAAATAAAATACCATCGTCTGAATAAAGTTTTATAGTAACTTAGCATTGTACCATTTACTGTTGTTGGGATATCTGATTATTTTTTTATAACAGTAATTATTGTTACGTTTTAAAATCACATATGTCCTACCATATTATGGTCCAACGAACATTATAAAACCTCCTGCAGTGCTGTGTAACATTGTATCAGATATATTCAGCGTTCTTGCCGTGTGCAGTCATAAGTATGGTCATAATTTATTAGTAGTAGTATTTATAGTGTTTCTTAAAAAATGTGAGTAAGGGGTAGGCGTCGTGTTCTCTCCAGCTGCTCATGGATGGTAGCGTCCACTAGGGGGCCAATGATTACAAAATACGCGAAGCTAGAAACTTTAACCTATTAAAGATGACAAAATAAAAGTATTTTCTTGCTTTTTTGAACAATCATAATATATATATATATATATATAATAGGAAACATGTTTAAAATTAACAAAGATATTACTTCTGTTAGAGTTGTTTTGTAAAAAATATAAAAACAAGTTAGATTTTAAAATGACTGCCTAAAATCTGTCAAAAATAACCTTTAGCCTACACAATGTATTTTGTGCTGATTTAAAATAAATACCCAACAAAAGCTATAATACACGATTTCCCGTCTGCTTTTAACTTTTTTGCTTCTTTTTATTTAAAATCCACGTCAAATGTAGACGCATCATAATTCCCACCATTGCTGAAAAATCTAAAAATTGAACATTTGCGAACATCTTCATCTTTTATTTTGAAAATATTAATATCTCCGTCACCATCTGTCAGTGTTGCTGTTTTCACGGAGACCGCCTCTTGTTGATACTGTTGTGTCACGAAACGAAAGCAGGACTGATTATTGCGGTAGTTGGCACACATCTACCTCAGGCCAGTAGTAGTTTGTTACTGTATCCGTGTAGATTTACAGAGTCTACTGACTCGTATCTCATGACCAGTACTGTAGTGAGCGTTATAGCTGACAAGCAATGGACACTCTTCGAGATGGCAGCCCAGACGTCTAACGTTAGATTAAATTAATCAGACTTCAGAGCATCTGTTTAAAATACCTTTGTGCCTATTCTGATGTGTTGACAAAACAACATTTACCGTTCACCGAATAATTCATTGAATGCCTACACGTTCTTGGGCTGAGAACAAGAACGAAAAGCATTAGCGAGCAGTTTTACTTCTCTAGCGGAACAACAGCGTCAGGTGGTCGCTAGAAAGGTTTAATAAGGTAAGTGTGTAATGTTAGCATGTCCATTATAGCAGATACCCTTTTAATGGGTTTCGTTTTCACGAAATGAGAACGAAGTACAATATTTGTTTCACTAACCTTACGGTGTGTTATATTTTTACGTTTTATTTTATTACGGACATTTTGTCCAGAAACAGTTTCATGGAGGCATGTGTTGAATGAGTTTTCTCTTTCTCACACAGACTATGGCCGAGGAAAATACCCAGTTTTGCAGTAATTGGTAAGTAAAATAAATATAAATGAATAAAAATGATGTCGTCACTTACCCACATGCTTTCCCCAGACCAACACAAAAGGGGATGTTAGTCAGAATGACTGTTTCAGTCACCATTCACTCTCATTTCATCTTTCCCCCCACCACAAATAAATACATAAATCGAATGGTGACATTCTGTAATTTTTATGTTGCAATGAATGTCAAACAGGTTTGGGGCACCTTTAGGGCAAGTACAGTTTTTTATTTTGGGGTAAACTGTTTTTTTGGATAGTAGTTTCAGTTCATTAGACATCTCTTTACTTTCACTTAGGTGTGTTACCAGTCCTTTCCATAAGTCAGAGGCAGAGTCCTCCCTTCCCGACTATCCTGATTAAGGAATTGGTTGACACACTGTTATCCAAAGCAACACTTTTTACAGTGACAGTTTCCCAGGAGTAACCATCAGTTAATTATCTTAGAGTTTATTGAACTGTATCAACAAGCTGATTATGATGTGCTCCCTGTATCTAGCAAGCATGACATTCCAGAAGCCAACTTTACAACACATGAGATCCACTGCCGGAGAAATATTGCTCTTTGTGAGGTGTGCCAGGAGCCTTTTCCTCATGCTGAGCTTGTGCAGCACAAAGAGATGGACCATGCAGAGGTACAATCTGGATGTGATGTATAAATAATTGGCCATACATTTGATAATAAACCCAAATCAGAGTACTGTGGACATTTTTTTCCTAGTTTACTGTCCCTAATGTTGATCCAAACCGGTATTACTTTTTTCCTGCTGAACAGACACACTAAATATTTTGTCGTGGCTTATTTTTATGTCAATGAAGGTCAGTGTAGTCAAAACAGAAATGTAAAAAAAGGACATTTAGAGATCTTAAAGACTTGTTTAGGGTGAACAATTAAAAAAAAAGTCACTATCAAATCAATTCTTACTTTGTAATAGAATACTTCAGTGTTTTTTGTCATATCCATGCACATAATTTTTTAGAAATTAATATGCCCTTCTAATCTTTAATCAAAAACATTACCTAAACCTTCCTCTTGCAACAACATCCCTGCTCGCAATCTGTCACTCGTAGATCACAGCAAGTAGCAAACAACAGTGATCCAATTAATTCCAGACGAAAACAAGTCCAGCCCTACTTTTTCTTTCTCCTCATTAGAAAAGAGAATATAGGATATATTAAACATCAGCAGCACTGTTTTATATAAATATATCATCCATGTTATGCATTTTGCAGAATGAAACCGAAACAGAGTTGTTGTTGTTTTTCTCCCCAGACTAACTTTAAGTTTTATTACATTTTTTTACAGGAACAGTGCAAATGTGGATTAAAGATAGAGAAGAGGTTCATGGAGGTCCACCAGGTACAGTATAAACTGTAAGGCATATTGTTGTATTTATTGATGAGTTTTGTAGATTTGATGACTTCCTGCCCCCTCAGAGGTCAGAGTGCCGTCATCGACTGGTCCCGTGTCAGTTTTGTGATCTGGAGGTGGCCTCCTTTCAAGCTAAAGAGCACGAGGATTACTGTGGGACCCGCACTGAGCCCTGTCCCATCTGTAAGTGTAACGTTATGCTGAGAGAACAGCACATCCATCCAGCCCTGTGTGGAAGTCTGACTCCACCTCAGGAGAGGCACAGTAGTAGGGCAGGGCAGGCTCAGACCCCAGGAGCATGGTTTGAGGCGCATTCAATCCATAACCTAATACACAATAATAACAGCACGGGGGCAGCAGACCGCAGGGGTCCGCCACGACCCTTGGAGGACAGACTACACAACAGCACCAGAGGAACAGTAAGGGGAGGAACCAGGAGAAACACAGAAACAAGGAACAACGATTTTGCTTATTGTACGTATCTATCTGGCTGTTTTAGTCCTTATTCAGAATAAAATATTGACAATACACCAGGGATGGGTGACATAGGCTTAACAGGGTAGATATTAGACACAAATGAGGCACAGACACTTCAGATTACTTCTGTTGTAATATAATACTTTGAGTCAATCATCAAAAGCTACTAATAATACTGTTAAATATAATATTTAGCAAATCAATTATACATTAATTTTAATTTTTAGTACTCCCCCTGGGTTCACAAACAAGGCATAAACCTAGTCCAAGACTAAAAGTAAAATATAAGCCGCAAATGTGCACAGATTGATATTAAAACATTTCAGTACCTTTGTTTTGTCTAAAGACGCACTAATGATAAAATACATAATAATGATGTTTATACAAAATGATGTAAATGTCCTAATTAAGCTACGACCTAATCCTGCCTTACTCTTATCCCTTTCTGTGAAACCAGGCCTAAATAATAATGTTTATTATTATAATGTATATTATAAGCAACATTTAAAATAGTTTTTTTTAAGAATGTTTTAAATTTTTTTGGATTTATTAATAACAAAATCTGATTATCCTCTTGCTTTGGATAAACCCAATTGCGTATTTTAAATATTGGCCATAACATTGAATGAATCTGCTTATATTATCAGTAATATCACTTCATCCCAACAATGGGTTTAGAACATGTATTGAGCTTTTGTCTGGGTTTTAACAGGATGCTGGAGGAAAAAAAAGTAACCTTCCACTCTGCTCATTTCCTCAGTACTGGATCAGGAAACAGAGCTGGGCAACAACAACAACAGCCTGCTGTGGTCTCTGGGACAGCTGCCAGATTATGAGTCCTCCAGTCTGGACTACATGCTGGCCCTCAGCCTGCAGAGTGAAGGTGACTTGGAGGACCCCCGACAGGAGGGTGTGTGGACTGATGTGTGGGACCGTCGCCTGGGAAGGACACCAGCCCCGAGCAATCTCACTTCCCAGCTCTCCTCAAGCACTAACAACAACTGCACTGCGGCCTCCCCTAAAAGCAACCCAACAGTGGGCCACAGCCCCTCCTCAAACATCATGCTGCCTTGTGAGTTCTGTGAAGAGCTCTTTCCAGAGGAAGACCTTATCTTACACCAGGTAAGTGATGAGGCCTCAATCACGTTTCACTCCCTCTTGGCTTGATATTTAAGCCAGGCCTCTTGTGTCTTGACAGAGCTGACGAGCGTGAAGTTGCATCAGAGTACTTAAAGCCTCTAGAGTCGCCTCTTTTGAGCGCTGTTACATGTCTACGTTAACTGAGTACAACATAAGCCATGTTTTTCCATGGCAGGCTATTGTAATGTCAGCACTGATGTTGAATCTCCCACTTCATTCCTTCTTGTCAGGTCTCTATTGTTTCATAATGTGGTGTTTAGTTTCCATGGGAACCTCCTCAAATTTCAGCCCTCTAGCTTCTCCCACAGGCCGAACCCTGATCAGATTCTTCTCTTCTTTCTGAGGCCATAGAGAAGGGTTTGCTATCCGAGTCGCTTGTTTTGGATTTTTGCCTTTAGTGGCCACTAAATATCAGATTTTTTTGTCTTCTAGACTGGCTGCAGCCCGGCCTCTGCTATCGCTTCCTTCAGTAAACAAGCTCCTTCTCTTCAATATGAAGAAATCATCAGTCAAGGGGCTAGTCATGTCATTCCTCCCCGCACCCCCAGTCCGCCCACCCTGCCTCTATCGGTTTCGCCACTCTCCTACAGTTCCTCTTCCAGCCCTGTTGAGGGCGACGTGCTCATTCCTTGTGAGTTTTGTGGCGTTGCCTTGGAAGAGAATGTACTCTTTCACCATCAGGTATAACACCTTGTGTTTTTCTCCAGTACAGTGCAGGTCTTACAAATAGAGTTTTACGTACAGACATATAGAATCAAAGAAGCTGAATAGCAACAAGAAATACATACAAAAAAATACTAAGAATAATTGTATCTATATAGAATAATTATTTATTTGTAATAAATACAAGGAAATATATATTATATAATACATACAAAAAAAAAATATATATATATATATATATAAAAAGGGCAGAATCTATTTAGAAGACTTAAAATGGCAGTTATTTCAACATGAATGAAATTAAGTTAAAACTAATCTGGCACTAAATCATTTTTGAAAGTCAAGACTTTTTATTTAAGAATCTGCTACTATGCGTTAAAATTTTTTCCAGAATCCTAATACTATTGACCACAAAAACAATTCATTATTTCCACTGTAAATGTAAGATGAAATTTATTTGTAATAATAATTGTTATAAACAAAATACTTCATCTCCACAAAATAGCCACTCGTTACAATTCATGTTAAATCTGTCTCTCAAAAAAATTTGAGAAAATGTATACTAATATAAATTATATGTAACCTTATATAAAACCCTCATGTTGTTCCAAATTCTTAAGACCTTCATTTATCTTCAGAACACAATTGAAGGTATTTTTGAGGAAATCTGAGAGCTGACCCTGCAAAGAAAAACCTTAAAAAAAACCATTCTAGATTTAAGCAATTTATAAAAATGTATTTAAATTAAAAAATAAACAAACAAAATAAAAAAACAGCATTTCATGTGCTTGTTAGTATGTGTAAGCACTTACGAAGGTAGAGCAGAAATAGAGCCCACCGTTTAGTTGATGCTCTTCAATCTCATTATACTCTACAGGACAAATGTGACCTCCGCCCCCAGACAGCTTATTCAATTGTTGGATTGTCTCCACGGAAACCACACCACACCGCCAAAGAGACCCACGAGAGGAGATCTCCTGATAGGCAGAGAAGGGTGAGACATCAAGGTGAGCCACCAAAATATAGATGAACACAATCTCATTGTGTAATCCACTTATTTACTTTTTCACAAAATGTATGCATTTAAAATCAGTATGTACCTCCATGTCTTACTGCAGCTGACCCAGATGATGAGCTCCTACGGGAGACGGCTCAGGGCTGGCAGAAAGGCCCCTCAGGTTTGAACCAATGGCTGTCCTCAAGCTATGGTTGCACAAAGAACACAAACGCTGAGCACCAGGAGAAGAGCAGGAACCAAAGGCACAGAGCAGTAGAAACGAACACGTACCTCAACGATAGCCTCAAGCCCCGTGCTACAACCACCTCGGGGTATGCTAAATATTTTGCATAAATAATTTCTGTGTCTATATATAGCTATGATGATAAAACTAAAATGTGTATATTTTTCCATGACAGACCCCCACACAGAGGAAGACTGGAAGGTCGAAGGAGTGATAAAAACACAGAGACACCAAAGGTATATCCGTGAATTGTCACAGGATCATAGATATAATAGATCGCATGACACATTTTGATTCTACAAATACTTTTTGACCTGTTCTATTTTGCACTTTTATCACCAGGTGCCTAAAAAACATAATGTTGAAAAAGAGGAGGAGTAGAAAAGGGGAAAGAGTCTAACCAATCTTTGAGTCGAAGCAGTGACCCGTTATTACTGTCTATAGGCTATTATGTTTGTGTGTAAAACATTTACATGTCCAGCTGAATTTATCAATTATTTGGCTTGTAAATGTATTTCTTTAATTGCACTAGTCCTCCCCCCCTACTTAATTTTTTTCAGTGATGTTTGTATGTGATATTAAATGTTTGTTTTGAGCTTTGTTCAATTTTCTTTGTTTCAAAGACATTGGAACATTGTTTTATATTTTACTGCAAACTTCCGTAACACATTTTATCTGTATTGTTTTATATGCAGTAGTTAACACAAACAGCTGAACAGTGCTGCATTTATTAATCCTGGTTAATATTATTTTTTACATATACATTTTAATTAATTTACATTAATATTATTAGTTCATAATGCATTGTGAGCTAATAATGCACTAATGACCAATATTAGATTTATGACTTTTAATTAACAATTATTAATAAATGCTGTATAAATTGTTTATAGTAGTCAACATTAGAAGTGGATCAAACACTTTCATCAAAGTTGTCCTAAGACAAGAATAAGTACTGTTTATGATTTAAGAACAACTTTGATGGAACTTCGTTTTGATCCACTTCGTATGTTGACTACTACATTATTATATATATATATATATATATATATATATATATATTTACTAAATGCATTCTTCACTAATGTTACAGAAGTGTAGTGTGAAGTGTTGCAGAAATTACAAATTCTTATTTGATCCTAAGTGTGAAATAATTCTACAGTGTACAGGTTAAAACATCAAAATGAAAGTAAAAAAATGTAATTGTTGATATTTGAGAACTTTTTATTGTAAGGCTGTCGTGTGGTGGCAAAATCGATTATGTTGTTATTCTGATTATGTAACTTTCACATCTTTTCAATAAAATATTTTGCTGTGGCTGAAGGTAGGATGGCCATCACATTGTTTTTTTTCCATTGATAACTGGGCATATCAGCTATCGGAAGAACAATATGGACTAATATTTATCTTTTTTTTTGACATGCACTCTGCTTCTTGCATAAGTAAAACGTACAGGGGTTGTGCTTTTGCATTAGTTCTTGGAAATCAAGAGACTTCACCACAAACTTTCCTCAATGAGAAAGATGAACAAGGATTTTGCTTTTAACCTGTACAAGAGGCTTGTAGAAAAACCAGAGTATCAGACCAAGAACAACATCTCTCCCTTCAGCGTGTCCATGGTCCTTTCTGAGCTGTTTTTAGGAACCGGTGGAGAAACCAAAGCAGTGGCATCGGCCATAACCGCTCAGTCTTCAGCACTGAAGAACTGCACCAGATGTTCCACAGTCACCTAGAAGAAATCAACCAGAGGACAGGGGTGGACATAGATGTTGCCAGTGCTCTATATGCAAGCGAAATATCCAAGCATCCTAAGGTCCTGGAGAACATGAAGAAGTTTTACCACTCTGACATTAGATAAAATTGACATACTAATAGATTACACAGGTACGACTACAAAATTATGCAGGTATCCAAGGGCAGGCTTTAAGATGGTTTAAGATCATACCTGTCTGATCGCTACCACTTTGTTTATTTAAATGGAGAGTCATCGCAGTTATCACCAGTAAAGTATGGAGTGCCACAAGGATCTGTCCTAGGTCCTCTACTATTTTCAATATACAGTACAGGCTAACCCTTGGTAATATTATTAGAAAACACAGAATTAATTTTCATTGATATGCTGCTGATACTCAACTATATATCTCAACAAGACCAGATGAAATGTCCAAAATATTGAAGTTAACAGAATATTTTTAAAATATAAAAGATTGGATGACGAACCACATTACTTATTGGACCAAAAACAATACACAAAATCTTTTGACTTACAATTTACATCTAGACGGATGTCCTGTTACTTCCACTACAGTCAAAAGTCTGGGTGTTATATTAGACAGCAACTTGTCTTTTGAAATCCATATTTCTCATGTTACAAAAACAGCATTCTTCCATCTTAGAAACATTGCGAAGCTACGAAACATGTTACTCGTTTCTGATGCAGAAAAGCTAGTTCATGCATTCATGACCTCTAGACTGGACTATTGCGTTAACAGAGGGGTACTTTCATCTTAAAACCGTGTACTTTACTCTCTTCTTTGCATAAAGACATCGTATGGCTTTAGAAGAACTTGAAATGCAACACAGCTTGTTGGTAATGCTTTTTTACTGCTTATGGTCAGTTTTTCCAATAAATACCTGTGACTGCGCTTATATTGTCTGTGCGTGTTTTATATTGTTCAGAAGTGGGTAGGTTTAGGGTAAAGGTCGGGCTAGGTGCTACAATCAAAGTATAATTTTAATTCAAATGAATCCGGATATCCGTGGTGGATCACGGCTGATGCATGTCAATGACTTACATTGTAATCTTTTCCGTGAGCCCATAACAGAATTTTCAACATGTTAACACAAAACGAGTAAGTTTCACGTCTGAGGAGGTTAAATCGTGACAGCTACACGTTTTTCAAAGTGGACCAACGTGATAACGTCACGTCTTGGCATGATACCGGGTTGATATATCTATGGTCAAACTGACCTAATTGGATTCAATGTAATTTTACGAAAATGGAGTGAAAAAAAAACATATGTTCAATCAATAAACTTATAATATAAATACTTTTTTTTTTTTACACATTTCAAAGAATGAATTTGATTTGTGATTTATAAATATGTTTTTAACCACTATTTTTGACTACTGTACCACTCTTCACGCCTATAAAATGTATGTGATTGAACATTGTTTAATGATAATATCTTTGTGGCAAATACATTAACTACAGAAAGCTATCAGTTCATCATTTTTTCAGCAAACTGATTCGAGTCCATTCTTAGTAGTTAATAATTAGTTTACTCAGCAGAGTAAAGTAAATAGTAAACAGACTAAAGGTTGTTTCATGATCAAACATAAGGACATGAGCTTTAGAATTCAGTCCAGTTTGGGGAGAAACAGAAGCCATTTGCAAAGGTGGGAAATTTCTTTGTTTGCAAAATGAATCGTACAGATTATATAATGTTCAAGCTCTATAGGGAATTTTATATTGGAAAGTTAAGAGTGGAAAATAGGGTGAACAAGGATGTTTTTTAATGTAAATATTATGTTGTAAAACTGTTGAATTTCTTCAGGT
>JAUMHP010000046.1:5584922-5598812 GCA_032361065.1 Enteromius trimaculatus
TAATCGGTTAACCGGTTTCAACCGGCTAATGAGGCTCGGTGGTCGGTCAAGAAATTTTTTAGTTTTCGCCATCCCTACTCTACACAGTCCTGTAGTAATAAAGGCAAAATGCCAAAAAAACATTTTCTTTTTATAATGAATTGTAAAATCGAAAATTATATGATAAAGCTGATTCATCATTTCCTGTCTTCAATGTCACATGATCACATTAAATAATTCTAATATGTTGATTTGGTGCTCAAGAAACCTTTCTGAATATTATCAATGTTTAAAGCACTCAGATATTGAAATATTTTATTTATA
Source organism: Enteromius trimaculatus (assembly GCA_032361065.1). Classification (NCBI taxonomy): domain Eukaryota; kingdom Metazoa; phylum Chordata; class Actinopteri; order Cypriniformes; family Cyprinidae; genus Enteromius; species Enteromius trimaculatus. The sequence continues at coordinate 5,585,226 of JAUMHP010000046.1, forward strand.
ACATCACTTTATTGTCACTTTTGAACAATATAATGCAAACTTACTAAACAAAATATTGGTTTCTTTCCAAAACAAACTAAACAAATTTCACTCACCCTGAATGTTTGACTGGTAGTGTATTTGCAAATCTTATATACGCACATGGAACTACATGTTATCTTAGTGTTAAAGCTCTCAGTGACACACGTCAGTAACAGAACTATTTGAGGTGTGAACTGATAAGGCAAGTTAAGTAATAATGCACCAAGGAGTGTACCATTTATCTTGGTATAGTTTGTATTGCATTGGGTGGAATGTGCATGCCGTACTGCTGTATTTATGAACATTTAAAATTATTAATCATGTCATGCACCAAAAATTTGTGTGCTGAAGTGTTATGAGCTTATGCACTGCGGAATCTGTGTGTGTGTGTGTACCGCAGCGAGTGTGGGCGGATTTGGTCAGTTGGTGTGTTGTGTGGTGCTGCTATGCGTATGTGGGCAGTGGGGCATACTGTCGGGCAAGGAGAGGAAGGGGGAGGGGCTTCTACAGATTCATGAATGAAACCCGTCACCATGGCAACCACGGAGAACGTGCCAAGAGCAAAAACTTCACGAGAGATGAAAAAACAAGTGTGTTTGAGAGAGAGGCAGAGAGAGAGAGAGAGAGAGAGAGAGGCTGTGTGTATGTGTGTATGAGAGAGAGAGAGATGCTTCAGCCATTCAACCATGAAAGTTCTATTTTTACCAGCGTGAGCTAAATTTATTTATGTGTCAGATTATTTATTTTCTACTCCAAATAAAGTGGAAAACAGCTTTTGTTTGCTACACAGTTAAGGAATACAATTTCGTCTGGTGACCTTGCAATTTCAATAATATCCAGACTGAATAATGGGAATTGCAATTTGCATTTTATATTTGTATACTTACATAATAAAAGTCATAAATGAACACAAAACAAATTAACTCAAATAATGGATGTTAAATAAATATATTTAGTCATTTCCTGTAAACCGAACTCTCTGTTCTATGTAGTGCAATTTACTAAAAGTGTACAGGCGTATTTGTTTGTAAAACCTGTTGCTGATGATTTTACTCAAGAATAATGATTCTTCAATAATTGCATAACTTATGAGAGTCCCAATGGGTCTCATTCACTAACAACTGTGACCCTAGACAACAAGACCCTAGACCAGTCATACAGAAAATTGAGATTTATGCATCATCTGAAAGCTGAATTAATAAGATTTCCATTGATAGGACAATATTTGGCCAAGATGGAACCATTTGAAAATCTGATATCAGAGGGTGCAAAAAAATCAAAATACCTTTAAAGTTGTCCAAATAATGTTCTTAGCAATGCATATTACTAATCAAAAAGTTTTAATATATTTACAGTAGGAAATTTATAATATATCTGTTTTTTCTTCTTTCTTTTCAAAAAAGAAAAATCTATGATTTTGAGCCATACAATGTATTTTTGGCTATTGCTACATACCTCGGCTGACAAAAGTTTGTAAACAGGCTGTTTTGAGTAGGGCTGGGTATCGTTCAAAAAATTCTGATACAGATACCGATACCTTGAGTTCGACACAGGTTCCTGAACGATACCAATTTTTTAAAAATCAGTTTTAACAAAATTACATTATCTCAAAAAAATTTTTTTAGCTTGTTGACATTTATACAGACTCAAAACCTCTCCTTATTGCTGGAAAATAAACTGTAATTTTATATTACAGTTTAAAACACAGAAGAAATACTGTTTAAAGAATTTTTGTAGTAGCCTATTATAAACATTCTACTGAACAATAGTAATATATTTCTACTGTCATGTCCAAACCAAACTTTTAATTTGACGGCTTGCCATGAATACCTTTACAGTTCTGTGTGAAATGACTATAGATTTACTGCGCCGTGCGCGACACAGACATAGCACCTTAATGTAGAGACAGAAATGATGTGCAGTCGTGTAAATGATATAAATAACATTTTAGTCAAACACACTGGTTAGTGCAGCAGTCTTATTGGCTCACTGACGTTGATGAGATTAACTCCTTTAGGTATCGAAATTGGGTACCGAACGACTAGATGTTTTTCGATACTTGGTTGTATCGAGGCAATTCGGTTAGTACCTAAAAAGTATCGATACCCATCCCTAGTTTTGAGTCACCACTGACTTCCAAAGTATTGTTTTCCTACTATGGAAGTCAATGGTAACCAAAACAGTCTGTTTACAAACATTTTTTGAAATATCTTCCTTTGTGTTCAGCAGAACAAAGAAATTCATACAGATTTAGAACTGCTTGAGGGTGAGTAAATGATGACAGAATTTTCATTTTTGGGTGAACTATTCCTTTAAGACTGATTTTGTGGTCCAGGGTCACAACTGTGTACAATTGTTCTTGTGAGAAAAGGTTTTTAGGTAAAAATGTCTGCTGTGCTTCATTGTAATGCTAATGAATCCAGACTATTCAACTGTAAGTGAGGGCGCAATAACCCACATTTAAGAATTTACATAATGCATACCCTAGCCATCTCCAAATAAGGGCTTTCCGCACAACCACTCTCGCACAGCCATACATCACTCTCTGAAACATATTCTTGGACGGTTACTTGAGATCAAAATCTTTAAAGCCAAGTGTATCAATCTCAAAACTGGCTGAAACACATAAGCAACTTTTAAAAAGGCCTTTACTGCATCAATATTCTGAAATGGGAATAATCAATTACAGTAACTCTCCTACAGCAAGTATATCAAAACAGTATGTTTCAAAACCAAGATTTCTAAATACTTCTACATGTGATTTAAGTCATTTTTAAATTCTAATACAATTATTATATTATTAGCATGCAAACTTCTTCATCATTCATGAACTAATGTGAATCCATACACATACAGACGATAATAAATATACTGTACATATATGCAAAACAAAATATGTACACCGTTTGTAAATGGCATACAGTAGCCAAACAGTAGGCAATTTAAAAATAAATAAGCCACCATAACATACACACATGCGCAAGTTTATATCAGTCTAACAAAAAGGCAAATGTGTGAGGCCTCTAAGGTCTCCTAAACGAACTGAAGAAGAGAAAGTGAGAGTGAAAAGAGGAAGAAGCAAAGGGCGCTGTTCATACTCCTGCCTGTTGAATGGTATCGATTAGATGTCGACAACAGCACTGCCCTCCTAAGGCGGCACTGGAAAATTACCGATCAATAATCTTCAAGGTTGTAGTCAAGATGAACACGAACAAACTGAAAGCTGAAAACAAGAATGAAATGCTTGTGGATATTTACATAACTGCTGCTTGTTGCTACGGTTAGAGCTAGGCAGTATTTGTCAATCCCTACCACTGCAGTATAGAAAGAATTATTTCATTAGCCCCCCCCTCCCTCCTTTTGCATCTGCAGCAATGTGTGGGTGGAAGAGGAGGAGAGGGAAGCGAGACGGGAAGGTTGTGAGGAGTGAGAGGTCTTCCACTGCAGTCCAATGCATATGATGGGGAACCCTAAAAATGCTACAAATTAATTGAGAAATTATTTGAAATATAACGTTTGGGAAACAGTTTGTGAGATTTTCCGTTTTCCCCCCATTCAGGTAGACAGAAGTTGGTTTTGCACATCTGAAATAGCAGCAGAGCTATTAAAAATATGCCCGTCAAGTGACCAGGCTTTTCTGAAAGGACCTTTGGCAGGACTCAGTACTCACCAGGGTGATTTCGTCTCCTCATCACACACTTCCCTCGTTTGTTCTCCACAAATGGGTCTAGGCATGGGCCGCAGTGTGAAGAGCCAGGCTGGCAGAAGTGCCGTCGCTCCCGGGCGCAGTCCAGACTCCGAGGACAATGTCCCACAACTATAACAAAAAAGACACTGATAACTGACCCACTTACACACTTTCCACTGAGGTTGCCTTAAGTTAATGACCAATATTTTTGCATGATATCTGTGAATGCAAAATATAAATAACTCAAATACATTTATTTTTTCACCTTACAACAATACAAAAGATGCAAGCGGATTAACAAAATTCTCTTAGCATGTTTAATTGGGGATGCCCTGCAGTATGAGTGATCCTCACATAGTATTGTTTAGCTTGTACAAAAAAAAAAAAAATTGTCAGGCTATTTGTCATAAAGAATAACAGCATGAACAGCTAACAGTAATCAGGCTGATTATGTTAGAATAGCTTTTTATCTGATCTAGTGTATTGTGTCTTGTGACTGTTATGATGGGGAGCTCAGGATCAACATTGCATCAATAAAACAGCAGCGCAACTGTACGTGGGCACAGCTGCTGAGGGCAGAACTGGGGCAGCAGGTCGAAGTGCTGAGGAGATCCAACACCCACATGTATCAAATTATGTCCAAAAACAACAAAATAGTCGTGTGTCTCCCACTGATTGTCAGCAGGGATCCATGCTGAGCGCATGTTCATCATAACATCATAAAGTGCAGAAATCATTCTAACGAACGTTGTTGGTATGAGATTTTAAAGCTTATTGGTATTCAATAGGGAGATCTGAACTTTTTTTGAAATTTGAGAGCCTTGTGGCTGTTTAATGCTTGAGGCAAAAGATTTGAGTTGGTAAATTTATGAATGTGCTGAAAATGTGAAAACAGGTTAGGTATCACGTGGAGTAGAAAACTGGTTGAAGGTATATACAGGGAAACAGATCTATTTCCCAAGGTGGCGATTTCATATGAGTTCATTTAATTTGAAATACACAAAAATGTCAGAGCTGAATAACATAGTAATAATGAAGGTTCTCTTCCACCCATTAACATAACTGTCACTGACAGGGCTTTTGAGCCAGTCGTAAGAAAACTTACAAAAAATATTGCATCTTAAAGGAACATACCACTTCTTTTGAAAATACTGTAGGCTCATTCTTCAACCCCCCTAGAGTTCATCAGTTGAGTTTTACAATTTTTGAATCCTTTCAGCCGATCTTGGGCTTTAGCGATAGCACTAATTCCTGTAGCTCAGCATAGATCATTGAATCTGATTAGACAATTAGCATCTCATTTTTTGGCGTGTTCCTTTAATTATCGCAATTTTGCCAAATCTTAAATAAATTATCACATTTTCAAAAAAAGCTGAATATTGCTATCCTAACAATGCCTAGCTGCATGGTGATTTGCAAGTTTATTAGCATTTGGGGCTGAGCAAAATACAGGTAGATATGATATGATGACTAGTAGTAATTTGTCAACTGGTAAAGATTTTGGATTGTTGTCTCTCTATTATTTTGGTCATATCGCCCTCCCATACTGAGAACTATATATCTTATAAGAAGAACTGCTGTTCATAAATATATAAAAAATATTTAAATTATATGTTTATATATTTATGAATAACAGTTCTTATAAGATGTCTTTGATGTTATTCCTGTTCTTACCATTTTATTAATGCAATAATTCATTCAAAGCCATGTGCTACAGTGATTTTGACAAGCCTATGGGGGATTTTAGCACCTCATTGCTCATTGTGCCTATAAGAACACCTCTTGTGTATGGTAAAATCTTTGTAATGCACAGCCTTGAGTTCTCAAAGACTCAGCCACTGAAACCTTGGCTCCTGTTTCCATAACAACTGCTATGGCAACTGAGTAGGTGTGACATCATCAGGTGTGAGTCACTACCAATGCAGCAGCTGAAAAGGGGGCGGGGATGAACTCTTCTGAACCAGAGCCAGTCACGGGAGAAATAAAACACAACAATTGACAAAATGTTATAAAAACGGTATTGTTTCAAAATAGCTGCATAATATAAAAAATAACTGCAATGCTCAATATTAAAGTATTGTGGATCATGCCTGCATGTATTCATGTACCACATTGCTTTCAGAGTCATGTACAGATCTGTGTGACCATATTAATTGCTATTGATTTCATTGTTCAAACCAACAATCATTGCTGACAATCGCAATTTGCTTTTTACTGGAACTGTCCATTAAGCGCACAAATGTGAAGTGACTCACTGAACCTACAACGCATCTGCAGTGATGGTTTTTACCAGAATCTCTTATAGTCACTGCACTGGAGGTGATGCACACGACGGTTTAAAGCCCAGCTGTTCTCCATTTCAGATCTTGGTAACACGTTATTATGATGGTCCCTTTTGAACGATATTTTGACAATAAGTAGCTTTGAACCTATATGTCAACTAACTCTCATTAGAATATTAGTACACTCTGTAATTAACATCTGCTAACTCTTTATAGTGATGGTCTCCCAAAACATGCTCTATCAACCTATTCCTATATATATATATATATATGCAGTATATCAACCCTAACCCTACCAGTTTACTAATGCTCTGCTAGCACTCTATTGAGAGTCAGTACATATGAAGGTGCAATTTTACTTGATATATGAACAAAATATGACCAAAATAAAGTGAAACCCAGATCTTAAATTCATTAATAGAGCAATATAAGCTTTTTTAAAAAAAATCTGAAAGTCTCTCACACTGCTGCACAAACACATTCATTTCCTGCTCTTTATCACTTCTAAAAACAATCAATTTGTCTAAGAATCTCTTTCTACAGCTATCAATTTAACATGATGAGAAAACCACAGGAAGTGAGCACAATGCATCACAAATGCATCTGTATGTAAGTGACCATCTTAATCAAACCAACTGAATGTAAATGATGTCAAGATACATAAAGATATGTCAAGATAAATATAATTTTATTCTATTTTTTTATGTTCTGTTTCATTTCATCCAACTATGTTTAAACACTTTAAACCAGACTACTTTAATTATACAGGGCTTTCTTATGACCAATTAGTCGACTAGTCCTTCGGACATCCAGATGAATAGTTGATATATTCAGATATGTAGATTTGCACACCCAAACAAGAAATTCTGTTGCAGTTTCATCACTCTCTCACACACACTGCTGCTACGGAGCACCACTATCGTCTCTCACTCCTTCCTGCTCCTGCAAACTACCAACAAAGGCCAAAGTGGCTCTGCTGAGGGTGGAAAGTCTCTGCGTCTGGCCACAGTTCAGACATGCCTCAAGGTGACCCAGTCATGCTGTGCAGAGTATAGATGACACTCATCTAGGACAGACTGAAACAGTCCCCAAAACATTGCAGACAGAAGGCCAACTTCTATATTTGGCTAAAGGCAGAGCAGTTTTTTGGCATATTGTATTTTAAACAGCAGGGATTTTTTTTTTTTAATTTATCATTACTCTAAAATAGGGATTCCCAAACTTTTTCTGCTGAAACTATTTAAACTAACATTTTTGTGATTACATTTCATTTTGATTTGGTATTTGCATTATCTTGCAATAGTAACAAGCCTTCACAAGATTTCATGGTGACAGCTGCCATATGCATAAACCAGAGCATTTGCTGTTCGGTGGTTTACTTAATTTTCCTAACCTGGCAACCATGCCCACATCTGTGCTCTCTGCACTATAGAAAACTGATACAGTCAGTCGATTTTCTTTCATTTGCATGGCTATTTGCAACTAAACCTGTGATGACAGAATGTAAAATGAATAAACAAGCAACATACTGCTCAAAAAAATAAAGACATAACACATCGTAGATCTGAATAAACAAAATATTCTTATTAAATACTTTGTTCTTTACATAGTTGAATGTGCTGACAACAAAATCACATAAGAATTTTCAATAGAAATCAAATTTATTAACCCATGGAGGTCTGGATTTGGAGTCACACTCAAAATTGAAGTGAAAACACACTACAGGCTGATCCAACTTTGATGTAATGTCCTTAAAACAAGTCAAAACAAGGCTCAGTAGTGTGTGTGGCTTCCACGTGCATGTACAGTATGACCTCTCTACAATGCCTGGGTATGCTCCTGATGAGGTGGTGGATAGTCTCCTTAGGGACTTCCTCCCAGACCTGGACTAAAGCATCCACCAACTCCTGGACAGTCTGTGGTGCAAGGTGGCGTTGGCGGATGGAGCAAGACATGATGTCCCAGATGTGCTCAATTGGATTCAGGTCTGGGGAACGGGCGGCCAGTCCATAGAATCAATGCCTTCGTCCTGCAAGAACTTTCTCCACGGCGTCTCCAGACTCTGTCACATGTGCTCAGTGTGAACCAGCTTTCATCTGTGAAGAGCACAGGGCGCCAGTGGCCTCATACCACCCTCATGGAGTCTGTTTCTGACCGTTTGAGCAGACACAAGCACATTTGTGCTTGAAGTGTGATTGACTTGGAGTTACATTGCGTTTAAGAGTTCCCTTTATTTTTTTGAGCAGTGTATATTTATTGAACAAAATAATTGTGATTAACAGTTTAACTATTATTGTGCACCCTAACTACAATATGCAAAAGTAAAATAAAATAAAACCTGACCTGCTTTGGCATTAGATGCTGGGATAGGTTACCCATACAGAGGATAAATGGTTTGTTTTTGTCTGCCAGTCACTTGTTATTTATACAGAACTCACTCTCTCTCTTCAAATGGACAAGCTGAATGAAGCTGCCATTCACCAGTTCTTTTAAGGTTACCTTTGGTTTGTTTCTCTTTTTAGGTTAAACCGACAAAGCCATGAATGCTTTATACAGGTGCAATATATCTGTAGCGTTTTTATATTGTCACCATTTCCCATGAACTTCAGTTGGGTGTCTTGTGAATCTTTATTCACCATTTAGTGAACACAGGAGAAAAAGGAATGGTGTTATTATTCTTTATTCCAGACTACAGCAGTCTTTCAGAACTCTTTGTACACTTGCTTCTCAATACAAAGTTTGAAAAACACATTGAAGTAGTGTGGACTGCATGTTGTCACTCTCAAGAACTGTGTGCTCTACGTGACATGACAGGCTGACTGAGGAGGGCACAGAACAGAGAACAGAACTGCGGGTTTTTTCCTGTCTTTCGGAAGTGTTGAGCGCCTTGAATTCTCTCATTGTCAAATGTCAAAAAAGATTATTCTTGAAATGTTAAAAATAACATTGAATCAAGTCAATACAAATCCCCATTAAAAGCTGACTCATACTGTATGAGCGCAGAGCAAAATAAATAGTTAAAATCCTGTCACTTCTCATCATTTACGTATTTTCCCTATTTCCAGAGGTTTTATGCTAATGTTAATCCTTTCCTCGTACTTTTAAAAAGTTTAATTGCATATTTTGCAGCTATGGGTAGTTAAAGTAGTTTAAAGAAAAGCGAAGAGAGAAAAATGTAAGACATAAATGTAGAAAATAATTATGTAGAAAATGCTTTTTAAAGGATTCTTTAGAAAGTTCAGAAGAGCAGACTCTTTTGTAATATGAAATGTCTTTTTTGATCAATTTAATGCATGTTTGTTAAGAACTTGCCCCCAAATAGTGTTAACTTTGGCAGCAATTTTTTATTTAGTCATAGTCTTAACCCTTGCTCACAACAAGAACGATAACTATAAAGATACAGATATTAGGGTGTACTCAAACTAGGCAGTTTGAACCGTGCCTTTTGACCACCAAAGCACAGTTTGTTTGACTAGTGTGAGTGCTCTTGCTGTTTATCCTGAAACCGTCGCACCATAATGATGTAAACAAGCTCCGGCACGAATGCTGAAATCCTACGTGAGTGCAGGCCAGAGGGGGAGTGGGGAGAGGGGGACAATCTCCCTTAGTGTCCACACCAGCAAATGATATCATCTGTTTAACCTTAGCGAAAGTGTGTTTGCCGCTTTAAATTCTCAAGCTCGTTGCGGCAGGATGGACTCTGATTGGCTAAAAATGTTAGTGTCATTCATGAGATGGAAAAAACATTCTGAAAGTGATTCCAATGATATTGTTTTTCTGTGCCTTTGTAGTATGGACTTTGCTAATTCTTCACTAATAATTCTTTAAGAACCACGTCTTCATCATTATCTTAATAGTTTTGCTCAAAAGTATAATCATAATTATCGTTGTACTTAACGGTAATGTATTGTTTATACTCAAAAAGCATTACAAAAGCTTATTTTCAGGCTAGATCAGTCAATGTGCATGCACAATTATAACGTGCTTATCCCCCCACGTTTTATTTATTCATTTAGAGCACAGAAAAGCTTGTACACAGAACTACAAAGCAGGTGTACAAATCTAATCAAAAACAAACCACAGTCAGAATAGTAAATAATAATAATAATAAAGATAAAATATATGAGATGGACAAAACATCATTCAGAATCCTTACTCTGAAAAAAGTCCTACTCCTTTCTCACCTGGGCCAACCTAGCCAGAGCTGAGTAAAGAACTACTCTCTTTAATGTACTAAAAGAAGCGACCCCACAACTTCCAAAACTTATTTGAGGCATACTTCTTGAGGGAAAATCGTATCTTTTCTAACTTAATAAAATAAAGAACATCTGATAACCAGCGAGAATGTGAAGGGGGCATTTTAGATTTCCAGTTCAACAATATTAATCTCCTCGCCAACAGAGTGAAAAGGCGATAGCATCTTGAGTTGACAAGGATGATATAGAAGGGCAAATTTCAAACAAAGCAGTAAGAGCATTCGATTCAATACTTTCCCCTGTAATAAACGATACAGTGTCAAAAATATTCGTCCAATAGTTATACAAAGAAGGGCAAAGCCAGAACATATGGCTCAGATTTGCTGGAATTTGACAGCATCTTTTACAGCTGGAGAAACACCTTCATAAATCTTAGCCAATCTAGCTTTTGTAAAATAGACACAACGTACAAGTTTACACCGAATAAGTGAATGTCTGGCACATATAGATGAACTGTATATAAATGCTTTTATGACATGCTAGCATTGGCTAATCTAGCCTCAGGTTTCTATGGGGAATGGAGCTTCTAGCGGCCACTGTAGTAATGCAATGACTTTACCAATCAGTGATTGGCTCTTTCATTTAGAGGGCAGGACTATTCAGTCATATTGTGTGTCACATTTTCTCCCATTCATAAGCGCAAGAGTGAACTGTAGAGTCTTTGTTTGAACTCTTGATATCTGGCAACCACACACGTGGAAGCTTATGCAGTAGAGGCGTACACATCAGTCCGCAATAATATTTTTTTTTTTAATAAAATAAAGAATGATTTTGGCAAAGTTTTCATTTTTTCATATGTTTTAGAATTAACCAACAGAATGTTGAGTATAGTATAGTCATAGTTCCTGTTTATTGACTTTGTTGTCGTCTCGTCTACCTCTCGTTTCGGTCATTGGAAAGAAGATTGCCAATTAACTTCATTAACTAAATGAACACTAACCCCAAACTATTAAACAGTAGTTTATACGGCTTTTCGTGCTGCAAAAACTATTTCGTAGTAGCCGAACTAATTGTGGAAATGCTCACTTTTTGGCATGTTCACACCACAAGAACTAGGAATGATTTTACAGTAGCTCCAGGAAGAACTAAATTAGCTCCTACCTCAGAGTAGGGTTTAAAAAAGTACCAAGAACTATCAGTGATCATTATTTAAAATGCTGTGTAAACATATACTGTGTAGACATTGTATCAACTTCTTTCTTTTATAAACAGTATTTACTTGATTCACAAATGATGCCACTCTCGACCAGCTTATGTCACTTCTTAGCACCCACCGTCGGTGTGAATGCAACCCTTTTAAAATATAAATAGTTCGCGCAAAAATGGCCCAGTACTTTAGTACTGTGCTTTTAGTTCTAGTTGCGAAAGGCCCTTATGAATAGTATTCATAACCTTGGTAAAAAAATGCTATGGTAAAATTTTCATGTTGACTGAACGATAAAAACTAATTCTAATTTAAATATGTTTCAGTACTTCTAAAACAGGCAGCCATGCCCATATTCATGTAACTTGCTGATCCAAAGATCTTAAGTCCAGCCCACTTTGATTGTTCAAAAAAAAAAAGGTTTATTATTCGGTGCTGCTAATGGCACATAAACGACACACTATCTTTAGTTTAACAGCTTTTTATTTAAAACACTACCGATATATATATATATATTTTTTTTAAGCAGTCACTTCATAGTCTTAGCATCTTCCCGAAACATCACTTTGGTGAATACCCATGTGGACAAAGAAACAACATCTGCTATAAATATGTAAGTGTTGCGTTTAAAATTATTATTGATCAACTCTGAACACAATGAAACAGCCCATTTAATGAGAGTGGAGTCTAGAAATCTCTTTCTTTTATCAGCCACAGTCATGATGAACTGTGAATAACATAAAAAATGAAACATCTTCTTTTTTTAGCCACTTACATCACGTCTGCTTCCTGACCTCAGACTGGTGCTCATGTGTGAATACATTTGTCTTATTCAGGGCAGACATTAGGTGGCTGGTCTTCTTTCTAAATTAGTAATGGGCAGAAATCCATTTTGCCACTTAGAAGGGAAATGTAATTATCCAATTAATCAACAACGTGCAGTAAAACATGACATGCATCTATGATTGTCTAAGTCTGACAGACATGCAAACCGACATTAAGAGATGTACATGCACGAGCAATGCAAATAAATTCCTCTCTGACATATTAGTCCTTGACTAAGCTTCTCACAGAATATGCCACTCCAGGATAACACCTCTACCTCTAGATCAAAAAACTATGTGGACTGCAGAAAGACTGCTGGACCATCATAGTTCAAACAAGGAGAATGACTTTATCCGACACATGTGCAGCACTCCAGTCATTCTGCAGACACTGTATTAATCCCTCAAAAAGGTGCCAGAGAGATTTCACACATGCACTATATCAGTGTCAGGTTATCAGAACATTTCTAAGGGTGTCAGGTGGGTCTCACGTCACCGAGAAGTGAGAACATCTGAAAGAAAGCTGTTTTTTATCTTGACAATTTCAAAATGCAATAGAACCACATACTCATGGGAAATTGTTTTATTATATAATTAAACCTACATGAATCTGTGTTAATTATTTTCCAACCTGGTCTCCTAAAAATATGTACCTTAACATGCCTTACTGCACGTTTCACCACAGTTTCAAAGAGAAATGTCCACTGAATGGCACTAAAACACAGGTTCAATATTTGAACACATATGTGACACATTTTATTACGCTGATACAGTTAATGCTCTATCATGTTGGAAATATGCCCTACACCAAATCCAACCCTGAACCTACCCAATAGTGTTAACAAATGCAAAACTGAAATAAAAATGCATTTGTTGATGCAACCATTACATTTCAACTTCCTTTTACGCAGAGTTTTGTCGAACCATAGTTAGGTTACACAGGCATTTTAAAAAAGTGTATCCTGGCTCTTCCAAGCTTGGTAATGCTGGTGGATAGTGGCCATTATTTATATCCGCAAATACTGCGATGTAAAACTAACTTATGCCTTCGGGGGGTTTTCGCATGTCCTCTGAAGCAGATCAATATTAATATATCAAACTAAATATTTTTAGTTTTAAAACGTTTCTTCTTCTTCTTTGTATTTTAATGGTGGTTGGCACACAGCTTTCAAGGGGAGTTGAAGAATAAGCCTATTTTCAAAAAAAGTGGAGTGTTCCTTTAATAACAGTACAAACATTTAAGACTGTTCAATTTTATTCAAGTGTGACAGTGGCCATGCTGTGTGAATTTGGCATGCTGAGAGATTCAGACTGTAAATATTTTCCTTGTCAGTGTGTGAGCTGTTGTTAACCCATATTTTTTGAAGAACAG
>JAUMHP010000046.1:5601584-5613640 GCA_032361065.1 Enteromius trimaculatus
GGCGGGACCCCATGAGGTCAGTCAGTGATGAAATGTCATAGTGATTGACTGAAAGGGAACTGCTTCTATACAAGTTCTCTAAAAGAAGAACCATTTAAAGTGCTCATTTTTGAAGGTTACTTAAATGGTCTTATCATTAGATGGTCAATCATCAACTTTACAGCTTCTCTGCAGTGTGAGCAAAGCCCTGGCAACTCACACGAGCCTAAATAAAATGCATTTGCTTCTGGTTAAATATCATCTACCACAATCACAGTGACTTTATGCAGCTTAAACGGTCTGCATCTGTTTTTTTCTGCTACAGCACATAAATGATGAAAATGTACTATTTTTGCTATATTTTTAACGTTTACTATTTTTTACTATTTCTAAAAAATGTTTTTGCATTGTAACAACATTGACAGTATACATAAATGACTATTGTGTGTTGGCTTTACTGTGCCACCTGCAACAAGATATGCTTGTTTATTTGTCTGTAAAAGGTTTTGACAGCTCCTGGGCTTTTGGAAAAACATTTTTGTAACCCTATTCACGGATAGTCTAATCAAACCCAGTGCATTATGGGTGTTGACATACCCTATCCTGTTTTCCATAGTTGTGCAGCACTGATTTTAAATAGATCTTAAATAAATCTTGTTGGCAGAAAAAAAAAGAGAGAAATCAAATAATTTATTAATAAAAGGTGATTTAGTCAACAAAACATTATGATATACAATATGAAAACAGATATTAATTTGGAGATTTTCTAGATAAAGATTTCCTTCAACAGTCATGTGTTTGGGTAATAATAAAACACATTAAATATTAAATCTCAGTTAATGTATATTCCATTTCAGTCAATATATCAGTTTTGAAATAGTACCACATTACTACCCTTATTAGTTCAAAATCTTTTGGTAATACAGCGGTAGCCTACTTTTTTGTGAATTCTGTTGGTTTTTAACCTTTAAACATCTATCAAAATATATAACAAGAGTTAAATAAACATCCCAGTGAGTATCAGATTTGAGTGCAAGGTCTTGCACAAAAAAAAAGTCCTTTGTGCTTCAGCTTTTCCTTAAGTTTCCAGACGGTCTTTGGTCTTGTGGTTTGAGGGACTCTAGTGGCCGTCCATGTTTTACATTCTTATTGTTCATATTTATAGCCCAGACCTGAGTGGCAGGAGGAATGTGTCAGGGTCTGGAGTTCTCATTCCTGTCTGCTGATTGCCTGTTTCCATTACACAAGGCTGAGGGGTTAAAGAACAGCCCTTGGGGTGTGTGTGTCAATAAATGCTATGACGTTACCAGGACATTAATGGCATATCTTACAGTAAGTGCATAGTGGGAAGCTATGATGACATCAAAACAATGTGAATGCACCCATGAGTGCGCATATTGGACAAACAGGGGGTCCACATCTCTCCCACCTGCGTCACCAAGCACCTCTTCTCCCTGAACATTTTATAACCTCATATTGAGTTCAAATTGAATTTGTTGTTCAAACAGCAGAATAACTGATTTAAATCAAAGACAATTCTAAGAATCCTGAATTCATTTAAAACAAAGAACTTTCTGAATGCAAGCAAAAACATTTTACTACTATTAGTTGTACAAAACAAGTCTGATATAAAGATACTTGAATAACGTTAGTCTGTTTATGACTTGTGCAAACACTTGCAGTGCACGTGTACAGAACAAGCAAAACACATCCCCACTATGTGGCTGACAAGCTGGTTTAGGCTATATAAATATATAGTCAGATACCGTTTATTTAACCCAAGATACCACTCTGGCATCACGTTATCCATAATAAGGATGAAGCTTACCTGCCATTGCAGCGCTGACGGCGACTGTTGTGATGAGGAGAGCCTCGGTGAGTAGCGAGGCCCACGGTGGGCTTAGTGATCGCATCCTTACGAACAGTACAACGGCCCGGGGGATCCGGGGTTTATCATGCCCCCGTCCCACAGTTAAGAAAAACCTTTGACTGCAATCTCTGTGCAATTACACTCAAGTGTGAAGACGGTAAGATGTGTTCAGATCATTCAGTGCGCGCCGATGCGGATGGTGATGCCTGTGCGCTGCTGCTTCAGATGATGATCTCTCTCTCTCTCTCTCTCTCTCTCTCTCTCAGAGGGGAATATACTCGAGCTGTGCGCTCAGGCTACGTAAAACGATGTCGTCATCACGTCAGGATATTTTCGGTCTCCTTAAAAGTAAAGAAATATTATTTTAACAGGTGCTTGTTAGGGACAGTATGGGAGGATAACGTCAAATGCGGGTTGCGAGTTGAAATATATCGATCAATTAATGAGCAAACTGTTAAAATCTCATATGTACCACAGATAACTAAATATTAAATTGACATGATCCTGGAGCAGTCCTCGCAGGGTATATTTGCAGCATTAAACAATACAGTTGTATGGATCGAAATTATCGATTTTTTCTTTTATGCCAAACATCATTATGAAGATATTTTGTAAATTTCCTACTGTAATATATCAAAACGTATTTTTTTTTTTGTTAATGTATTAATATCCCCCAGATTCCAGAATCTCAAATAGTTCAAAATAGCTCAAATAGTTATCTCAACTGTCCTATCAAACCATACATCGATGGAATTCAGCTTTTAGATGTATACATTTTACATTAGGGAGGGTTTTGTGGTCACCTAGGTTATATAAAATATTTAGTCATAATAAGACAAATACTCAACTTATACATTTTATTAGGCCTACACAAATGGCAGATTTTCATACAAAACATATTATACATTAAAAGTTTATTTTGGTGAACGAACTTATAAATAAGTGAACGAATAGTTCTCGTGATTATTATTTTCGTTCACATATATTTCTCTCTTTTGATGGTGATTGCTTTCCTGCCTTCGAAACTTACTGTAACGGCGCAAACAGACAGCATCATTCGAGTACGGACAATGATGAAGCACCTCTTCACTATGAACAAATTCACTGGGGTTACTCAAAATCAGTATCTGTGGTGACAGAACAAGCGTGACAAACACTGCCGCCTCCTGGTGTGACAGATACACCAAGCCATGTTTTAGTTATCGAATATTATAGACAAAAATATGAAGTCTCTCAGTGATATTGATTTATTGTTCCAAAACATAATACAATAAAAACACAAAAGGATTTGGGCAGGATACAATTAAAAATGTAATGATAATATATAGTACCAAGTGCTGTAACTAATAAATAAAAATTTCCAATTGGTTTAATTAAAAGTTTAAGTCGTTTTCATTTCATAGATAAAACTAATTAAAATATTAACAGAAGAAATTAGGTAGCTGTTGTGGTCAGATACACAAGTCAGATTCTATTGATAACATAACAGTGGAGCTGTATTAAAACGAATACCAACTGAATGGTTCTCATCTGCTGGATTCCTCTTTACACCTGCGTTTATATCAAAGCATCATAACATGACACTTATTAGGACCCACAACCGATAGAGCAGCATCTTCTACTATACCGTCCATGTGCGACCCAGACAGTACTGATGTCACAATGCAATTACCAAACGCGTGTGAAAACAATCCACAGATTGAACAATGAAACACGAGAGGAAAAGCACCATATGAAAAATGGCTTACAGTCAGTTACACTTGCTTGACCTGGTTAACAAAAAATCTATGCAGTCATTTCCGCGAATCGCACGAGATGATGGGCAGTGTTTAAGAAAATAATGCTTACTCCACCAGCTGCAGCAATGCAAGCAACACTCCAGTCATAAAGAAGCTTACACTAGATGCAGCTTGTTTTGCATTCCAGCAAGTATTAGTTCACCAGCTAAATGTCTCCTGTGCAGGGAACTCAACTTTCACAAAAAGATGCTTTGATTCACCATCTCACTGATGCATAAAACAAATGATTAAAAAGTTGATGTTAAATAAAATTCAGTAAATTCTGACAGCGCAGTACTGTATCTTAATAAGCATCAGACACGACATGCAGATTTAAATAAAGGCACCACATACTATCACCATGAGGCATAATGTGGCTGGTTTCCAATGCAAAGACATCTTTTTTCCGCAGTCTGTTATTCTGCACCGTGCACAACTGAAATGATATTTAACTGAGAATGGAGATCTCTAATAAAGGTGAATATCGTAAACAGAAAGGTGAAGGCATTTTGAGAAAGTGTTCGTATTCGAGCCCAGCTCTAACTAATAGTGACGTTGTTTCAAGTGCAAAAAAGATGCGACAGTGTGCATGCAAAAAGATATAGACAATAATGCCTATATAGTCAAAGTAGTGAGAAAAGTGTTTTACCGGCAAAAAAAGCTCCCGCCACTTAGTCAAAAGTCGTCACTGAGCAGCGGGTGATGCATTACCACACTGTTTACAGGCATAAACACACAATAAATGAACAGAGTTCATGAGATATTTCACTGGTGATCAATATGTGCACTTTCTCCCTTCCCAGTGTCCTCTCCTGTTTCAGAGTCATTGCATTCCTCCTTTACCGCCTGATGCTCCTCCTCTGCATCTTCATTAATGGGCGACTGGAATCCGCTGTCGTCGTGCTGTGACGGAGCGATTGGTTTTTCTGTGTGGGAGTCTTGAGAGCTCACCGTAATGTGATTTTCCTGCTGGTCTGACGGTGTCACTGCTTCCACTTCCCTTACTGGTGAATCCGAAGACTTCTCTGTGCATGAAGTTGCATCTTTGTTTGTGTCTGCTGGAATTAGTTGCATCCCATCTTCACAATCTGAGGTGGGTTTTCCCTCCTCGGCTGTAGTTTCCTGTTTTGTGGATGACGACTCTGCAGTTTTCTGTGTCCTGACTTCATGTTCCTCTTCCTGTACTGCTTTCTCAATTTCATGTATGGCACAGTCTATGGCCGACTTGCTCTCTGTGCCCTGTAGTGACCTTTCTGTTGTGCTTTCTTCCTCTTTTAGAATACTTCTGTTTGTTGGTGGTTCGTCATCCACTGCATTTTTATTTACGCCCTCTTTGGTTCCATTGGGCACTTGCTTCTCTGACTTTTGGGGTGATGAGGTGTCCGAATGTACCTCGGTTTCTTCTTCTGGAATACGGTCTACAGCAGGCACTTCCAGGCATGATTCATTGGGCAGCACAGAGGCATTGCCTTCTATCTGGATCATGGAGACAACCTGCTTCATCCTGCGCCGTTTTTGTGTCTCCGGATCTCCTGTGTTCTCTCCATCCTCCTCCTCCTGGCCATCTCCATATTGCTCAGCCCAGTCGATGGGAGGATTCTCCCCCAGCAGGTGAAGGTTAGGGTCGCTGTTGGTCAAAACGATGCTGTCTCGGTACAGGTTGTGTCTCCTCTGGACAGCTGCTTCCTTCACAGCTGGAACACAGAAGGGCACAGTCTTAATATGGAGTACTGTTTGTTACAGAAAGTCAGAATTGTGACTTTATATAGAATTGTACTTTATAACTTGCAGTTGTGAGTTTATATGATACAATTCTGATGATGACTTGGAAATGGGAAACGGGCTTCCATAGGACATACATCACAATACAGAAGAAAATATTTGACAATAAATCACAACTTTAAATCTTCATGGTTTTGTCTTCAAGAGTTCTTACCCATCATTATATCTTTCATGACTGTGTGCAGCACCACCTCCTCAAATATGTTTTCCACCAGAATGAAACCAGAGAAATCCTCAAAAATGAGCTCCTGGAAACGAGGGAGTTCCTGCAAAAACAATTTCAGAGTAGTTTTAGACTGGATAATGCATTATTGCTATGCCAGAGCCAAAACTTACAGCAGAGCATGATGGGGAGAGCTGTTTCAGCATGTAAGGGATGAAAATCTGCAGAAGCGCCTCCCTGAAGAACTTCTTACGAACCGTGCTGCTGTCGTAGTCAAATTTCTGGACATCAAAGTTTGAAAATCAGTCCACATTTTATAAATACCTACTGGTTCAAAAAGACAATAAGGGAGATGGATGTTCTGTTTTACCTTGATGACACGATCCTGGCAGCGCTGGATAGTTTTACAGAGATCCTCCTGTTCCTGGCCCTCCAAACTCTGGTGCAGGAGCTGCTCAAATGTGTACACCGCATCATCCATTTGCTGCAGGAAACAGATGGATATATCTTATATACGTTAGAAAATGCTACATGACTTTTGGCCAGATTTTTGCCGCAGTCTGGAGGAGTCAACTCTAGTTTCCAAAAGTCTGTTTTTTAAGCCATTAGAGAAAAGTGTGACAGGATTCGTGGAAATTAAATGGACAATTGACTGTGTCCACATCTTTGTAATCATTCTTGCCACAAGGGGGCATATTTCACCACACACACAAAAAAAAAAGGGTAGGAACTAGCGGAAGCAGCATTATTTTGATAATTCACAATGCAAGTCCAGTCTTGTTCCTCCACTCCCTGTGCTTTGAAAATCTGTATGTGATTTAAAAATGTCTTTTACATAAAGTGCTAAAGCGTGATTAGCACTTTATATAAAAGACACACCTTTCTTTCATGGGTTCACAATCAGCAGTCATATGCTAGTCTTTAAAAGCGAAGCCATGTAATTTAGTGACCAAAATGAGGTTTAACATCTCTACCACAACAGCACATACCTCCTCAGGGCATACAGTTTCATACACACCAAAACCACAAACCAAACCCTAAGTGACATATAGACAAACGCAAACCGCTTGTTTCACCCACAAAACTACAATACCCTGTTAACAGAGACATTTGAGAGACTTCTTCAAACCGGCTGCAGTTTAACGAACCATCCTAATAAACGCAATAAAAAGTGCTCAGAGGTGTGGAACATATTTGTACTGTTTTCAAGTACTTGCCAGTATAAGTGGTTTTTGTTTAATTTTAAATTCTTCAGTTTGCCGTTGTTCAAAGATGACTGACCTCTCGCATTAGGATTTGGGCTCTCTGGACAAACACGGAGGGGCTGGAAACATCAAAGCGCTGCTGAAGTCCCTCTAAACTCAGAGTCTCCATCCTCTCATAGCAGCTCTGCATCTTCACAGGATGGAAGGCTAGCATGGAGATCTTCTCCATGTGCTTGAAACCAAAGGCAAAAGAGTTTTAAGTCTACCAAAATCTTAAAATCATTGTAAAAAGATGGCATGAGGGGGACTTTGTTACCTCTCCAAGTTTTTCCTTGTTGCCGTTATTGAGGAGGTTCTTGATCATGTCTATCAGTTCTCTAAAGAACAGGTCTCGCACCTCGAAGAAGCCTCTGCTGGTGGGCTCCATCAGCGCGTCCAGGATTGAGCCGATGTACGGCTGGATACTCACCTTCAGAAGCTTCTCTGCCTTGGGCAGCACAAATGCTACAGACAAACAAAAACATAAATCATTGAGTTTTATAATTGAAAAAAATAATAGGAATGCACTGATATTACAATTCTGCCAGTATTTATTTTCATGATATTGTATTATAATAAGTAATATAAAAATGTATTATATTAAAAGAAAAAGGGTTAAAGTGATTTTTATAGTGTGATTGGAGCATAAAACCTAAAAAATATAGAATAAATATTATATTACATTTAAAAAAAATCTATCATTACATGTGCACAGCAAACTTTATTTCTTTAAGAGCACAATGTCTTAAACATGTTCCATAATATGTTAGTGCTGATTGATAACAAATATTAAAATTAGCAGAAACAATGAATATCGACAGACAGGATCAACAGGAAAAGATGCGTCACCTCTGAGATCATATCATTCTCATTCATCAATATCACTTAAGGTAAGCTGCCATAATGTCTTATCTGTCATCTGCTTTTTTTTCATAATTCCTTGTAAATAATCTTCCTAGAAGGTGAATTACCAGAAACCTGATATGATCCAATGCCAGGTTTCTTCAGATAAATGTTAAATTCCAGGGAAGTTACTTGACACCTGTGTCACTTTTAACCGAAGGAACAGATTAGCAGCTGAAGCTACCTCTGATTTTGCTGGTCACATGTTCTTTGGAAGTGATGATCTGGTCCATGTCGGTGCGGATGGTGGTTTCCAGTGGAGGGCGCCCTGCTTCACAGCTCTGCACTACAGCTTCATACTGCGCCTGAGTCTGGCTCTGAACCAGCCCGTACACTGCATCTGATATCTGGCCAAAAATGAAACAGAAGCCACTGTAATAAATCCAGGTTCTATTAAAATTGCTTTTGGGCTACAGCCACGGCTGTATTATAAAGCTCTGACCGACATATACTCGGTTGTAAAATAAAGAGAGTACTAGTAAGTTAAAAATTTGTGATGTACCAGCATCCAATTCCTCTGTCTCTCATGCATCTTGCCCTTCAGTTTGGGGGCAATGAGGTCTCTCATCTCAGGGAGGAGGGTCTCCATGACAAGATTGGCAAGGATCTGGAAGACAATCATAAAACTGAATGCATGATGACAAAACAACGCTTAAGGAAAATCTAAGCTCTAAATCCCTGCATATGTTTGAATGACATACCCTGATCATATAGGCCTGGAAGGCAGGTATTTAAGATATCACTGGAAACCTGATTTGCTTTCAGCACATTACAGTTTTACTTTTCCCAGACTGGTTTGGTCACTGATAATATATCATTAAACTAGTTAATGTGACATCCTTCCAAGGCCTGGAGGCCTTTAAAAATAAAGATAAATAAACCCATGTAGGCTTAACCTCTATTATTCATTTAGAAATATTGTGAACATGGCTTTAGAGTCACAAGTTACAGAAGGACACACTCCTACGGCTTTCACATGATGTCTCTCTCTTTGTATTTGTTTCACCCACACCAGAGAACAAACAATAGCATTAAAAGAACTCCGCTAAGAAGGAAAATACTACAGTGATACTGACAGGAGGGTCACAGGTTAAACATATACATACTTTATACTTCTGAGATACAGATACTTCTTTATCAGATTATCT
Organism: Enteromius trimaculatus; assembly: GCA_032361065.1. Taxonomy (NCBI): domain Eukaryota; kingdom Metazoa; phylum Chordata; class Actinopteri; order Cypriniformes; family Cyprinidae; genus Enteromius; species Enteromius trimaculatus. The sequence continues at coordinate 5,610,452 of JAUMHP010000046.1, forward strand.
TACAAAGCCGGTTAATTACCCACAGTATAAATCACAATGACAAAAAATGTATACCTGTATATCAAGGTTAGATTTCATTATATTTTAGTTGTATGACAGGCAATTTCGCACAATATACATATTTTATTTGCAATGTCTGAGCAATATTTTATAAAGTAGAGCTGATGGATACCTATAAACCCAATACAACACCACACAAATTCCTTTCTACAGGGATACCATGATTTCAAACAGGCCACTTCCTGTGAATCAATCCAGCTTTGACCTTCATCTGTATTCTACTATAACCCAAACAATTACTGTGTGACTTCCTTTCACCTTTCTACAAAGTGCCCTTTAAAAAAAAAATAAAAAAATGTTTTATATATTAAAGTTTAATACAAATACGCGTATCATTACACCCATGATAGAGATAGTTATATACACATACACAAATAGATACATATCTTCTAAAACCTAGTTTTTAAGTGCTTAAGAACCTAGTTTTCCAGTACACATAAAAGTACAAGTGTGTGTGTGTGTTTCACCTGTGGAGGTGTCCCACACATCATGTCCCAGGTTCCATAGTGACCATGGGCCTGACGATAGCGTCGTACTGCATCTGTGAATGCGGGGGTCTGAACTTTACATTCCTCAGGCAGTCCTGAGCAAGAGAACAAGACTTTCATCATCTTCATCATCATCAACAACATCAACATATACAAGTAACAAACCTTGCCATTTTTAACAAATAATCAAAAGAATCAAGCACCGTTCGATATTAATTTCTAATGACATCATAACACGGCACAGTTCCTCTTCATTAAGAGAAGTGAAAGACCAAGTGACAAAAAATGAAAGAGATCATCTTTATATACACCCAACCAGGCACATCTCACTATCAGATTTTCCCGTCAAACCACTGACAGACTTCAATCTGTTTTGGTCACCGAGGTAAACAGGAAGCATTGCCTCATCAGTTACCATGGTATTTCCCTAAACAATGCCATAGTTACTGCAGTATACTGACGAGTCATAGAGGGATGATGTATCTGCACTCAATGTCAGTTATGATGACGACATACATGTTGTAAAAGCCTCCCGTACGCACAGCATGCGTGCACAGGGGCCTGAACCCTTACAAAGAGAGGAAGTTCAAGCAGGCTGGATGTGGGGGGCTGGAGGAGAACAGACAGGAAGTCCAGGACTCTACATCAGCACAGCTTGACGCTTTTGTGAGTGAATGCACACATGGGCAAGCATGTTTATGAACACGTGCAGAGAGTTATGGGCCGGTTCATTCAGGCATAGTCAAATAAAGCAAAAGTAAAATAATAAAATAAAATGCACATGGATGCTGTAAGTATATCTATGAACAAAAAGGAAGAGATATATTATGGGTCACTATATATATATATATATATAAAAAAAAAAGATATATAAACCAAATTATATATTATATTATAAATTAAGTATATATTTATAAATAACATAAAATAAAATGCCTGATAATAAAAATAAAATACAAAAAACCTGAGAAGTGTTATGATAAAACTAGAGAAGCAGCATAATGGGTGGCTTATTTTGGTGCGGTCACTGTAAAAACAACTAATCTTAAGTGAGTCCAAAAACACCAAATGATCAAAGTACAATGACAGAAAAATGAGGATCTTTGGTGAAGAAAAACAAAAATCCTCTTTACACACCATGCCCTTAATAACCCTATGACACCAATGAGCTAATAAATACCTTGCACAACATGAGACTTAAGTTTGGATAACACCAGGCTAAAGTTTTCAAGCTTTAAGGTTTCCCATTTTTATCCCTTTCAGTCATAAACAGTCATCATACAGGAATTTAAATTATTTCTGCATATTTGTGGAGCTGTGTATCGAAGGCCTTTACAGTGACATTCAATAGGCTTTCAAAGAGCAACTTTGTGTCTGGACACTGGAGAGGTTTTAAAGCACCTGGACTTAATTCATTAACATGCCTGTAAACCTGTTCAGCTGCCTTATAAATCCTTCTCCTAAGGCTGACATGCACCGTATATTATAAATCTCTGTGGGGCTTGAGTCTAGCAACTTTGTACAGGCCATCTCATGAGCATAAATAATGGAATTTATGAAGGTTTTGAGAAACAGCTGTTTCTATATTTTTTCTGCAATGATTGGTTATGTAAAAATGAGAGTCCAAACAGCAAATAAAAACATTGCAACTATCCACAAGTAGACTTCAGTACATCAAGTGCTAAATCCACCAACATTTGCTTAGAACTGATTTTGCTTGAGAAAAAAAAAGTGCTTGTTCTGTAACAATTTGAGATTAGACAACCAGAAAGAGCATTTTAGTCTGAAGCAAAGGTTTGAAGTTAAAACTTACTTAACCGTTGAACTTAGGCTAATTTTGAATGTCCTGAAGGTAAATGTTTTAGCTAATTGTCATTTTCGAGTGAACTATTCCTTTTAAAGCCTCTCTCGTCCAAGCCAAAATAAATCAGACAAGCAAAACAATGGACAGCATAGTTAAATTAATTGCCGTTGCATTCCAGACTTTACTGGGCCACCAGTACAAACAGATTGCTCATGACAGCCCGGGCCCACAGAACTCCACAACCCAGGATACTGTACTTACTGCAACATCTAGTATAGTACAGTAGAAATGCATGGTTTTTTCACCAACAGCCTTATAATTAAGTGGTTTTACACACTTTACATGTAAATAACGCACTTCCAAAAACATGCTGTGACTTGTCAGGATCCAGCCCTGATCTAACTTTGTTCATGCACGCTTGGGTTTACTCCTCTGGGCATCCAGTCACAGAATTACACCATTCCTATTGGCTCACTGCATGTTCCTAATGTCCCGACACATTTTAGGACACAGACGAGCTGTTATAGGTTATTTAATATATTAAGTTACACATCACATTAAGCTCTTTATGGAGAAGTGCAATTTGAACCAACGTAGTTCTGACACAATGCTCCCCCAAAACCATATCGAAGACATGTGCCTGGCTCATGTTTTCAGTTTAGATGCTTTAATTCTCAGCAGATGCTGTGACAAATAAATTCAAAGTGCCCAAGAAGAAGAAGAAAAAAAACGTCTTTAGAATCAGTTAATAAAAAAAACAATAAAGACAGACAGACATATTAGTCTACCTAACTACAGTTAAATATTATATTGATGGTCAGGTTAAAAATGAAAAGT
>JAUMHP010000046.1:5618374-5650254 GCA_032361065.1 Enteromius trimaculatus
CGGTAAAGTACAGATACCTGAAAAATGTACTTAAGTACAGTAACGAAGTACAAATACTTCGTTACTGCCCACCACTGACTGTATGATGTTTATTCCTACATACACTATTTTGGGCATTGGTAGGCAATCTTCTGCTAATATCCAGTGTGAATGTTAGCATTTACTCACACATGTTCCACCCAAACCATACCTGACCACAAAGGTCTGAAGAGATGCAGGCCACCTGTTCACCCACACGAATTTATTTATAATTTCTTTTATTATTTCATGATTTATTTAACAACAGCGCAACTCACATTTATCTTGTGGATCCTAACGGAGCACCATTATGTGTTTATTATGTGAATAATTTTTTTCCCCCCATTAATTATGCACGGTGTTATTTTAAATTTCTAAATAAATAACAGGAAACACTGTGCCACGTCGCAAAAAGCTTGCTTTTTAGTGCTGCAACAGCTAAAAGTTTATTCGCACGTTTACTTATCGGGGTGGAATGTAAACCCTTCCACCCAAAACCCGCGCACTGGCCTTAACTGAAATTGCATAGCAAGTCTTTCGCAACACCGTGTTTTACACAAGACTGATTATCTATCACCTCTTGCAACTAGTAAAGCAGACACGTCCTTTAGAGCGCTTACCTGTTATAACCTCCCGCCTGGCTTCGTCCAGATGAGTTGAGATCAAATCCCCCATCGCGCCGCTGAGAGTTGGCAAATTCTGCTGGACCGGTCAACTTCTTCTCAAAGGAGCAGCTGTGTAGTAGCAGAAGGGCGCTGGTTTCTTATGATAATATATAAGTTGATTTTAACGGCTCCTCCCTCTTTTTACTCAAGTAGTTTGAACGCAGGAAGCGTGGCTGGAGTTACAAACAGAGCTGACAGGCACCGCGCTGGAATAAAGAAGGCTTAGTTTTCCATAACTCTTGGTTTAACGCTTCTCCAGTCCCGGGTGAAGTACAGAGTCTGTGCAACCTCGGTTTCTGCTTCAAAACACACGTTTCTGTAGGAGACACATGAGCGTGTTGAAGGCGGGGTTGCTGGATTCTGAAGTCACCTCCAATTAGAGGCGGGGCTGTGCGTTCATCATGCGTGCGTCCCAATGACCATTCTATTCCGAAATTTTTAGTAATTTCTAATACTATTTACTATTTACTATTTAGAAACTGACAATTCTATTATCCATTGTCTTATTCTGTGACATAGAGTAACAATGCTGACAGTAACAGAATTGACAGTTTTATAAAAAAAATGTTTCAAAAACTCCACTTGCTGGCATAAATGCTAAGAACACATGACACTAATAAAAAAACATGATTTAAAGACCTTTTTTAAAAAAAACAATGTAAGATCAGTAATAAATTATGTTTTCCTTTTGATACAGTGGCAACAGAGTTGACGTTTTACAAAGTAACTTCTGGTGTTTTTAGAATAAATTATATTCTCAGAGAGAGTACAGATACTTTTCAGTGCTTCAGATCTTATCAGTCAGTGAATGTGACATAATTGTCTTGCAATTTACGCAATTCTGAGAGATAAGTCCACCAATTTAAAGGCAAAACAGGTTAACAGAGTTGACGCAAGATTTAGGGGCACACACATTTTTTTTTTTTAAATAATTTAATGTTGTAGAACTAGGTAAGTAACTATTTAGGGCTTTTATGAATAAAATGTTGCCAAAATAAAAGTACTATAAAATATTTTAATTGCACACTGATACATGATGGATTGATACATAACTCATAACAATTAGAAAAGGATCAGAATAACAATATATAACCGTTTGAAAAAAAAAAAATAATAATAATAATAATTTATTTTTTTCCGGGGACACCAAATGTACCAGCAAATATAGAATCAGTCATATGATTCAAAGAGCCAATCAAGAGGTTCGAACTACTCTTTGAACGAATCTTTCCCATCAACTCTATTTACTGATTCAAATTGTTCACTTTTGGAAGGGCATGCCCTGACTTCAAGGACTAGTTTGAGAAAATAAAGGTGACAAATAGAACATCAACTCATTAATTCATCTCGTTATAAATGTAGGCAAATGATAAACTATTTTACACATAAAGTGGGTATAATGATGTAACTGAAACTCATATCTATTGTTGTCCTTTCTACAGATAAATTGGAGCCTATATCTTCCAAAGGTTCAAAAGAATCGAATCTTGGATTAATATTTTTTAATCATTCTCAAACGGCCACTTGCTTTGGGCAGAATAATAAGATGATATCGCCCTCTAGCGGGTGCTAGTGCTCATTTCTGGTATTATACAGAAATACACAACTACAGTAAATGCATTGTAACACAATTATTGCGCAAACGTTATTTTTTCTTGATGTGAATGAAAACCACGTGCTTTTAAAATGATTCATATAACTGCATGCAATACCCCAAAACACGAATAAAACAATTCGCTCGAAAAAACAGTCAACAAAACATGGCAGAGGCTGTTGGAAGGCTAGCTTAATATGCACAAATGTGTGTGTATAGTTTACAAGACGTGCAGCATATGTCAACAGTGTAACCGCGGAGGCGTGTGCTGGGATTAGGCATCGACGCAATCACAGCATCCCGTTTACCAACACCAACTGTAGCTCAGAGCGCGCGCGTACTGCGAGTCCAGCAGAGAGAGCGCGAGACAGAATAGGACGCGACATGGCATCTCTGGGGCTCAAGGCGATTGTCGGAGAAAGTAAGACATATTTTGTTAAAGTTGATTTAGGGCTACAGTTTTGATGTTTTTAAAAGTGATATTTCAGCTATTTTTTAACTTGTGGTATTACTGTAATTCCTTGAAAGTTCCGTGTGTTTTAAATGTTGAATGAAATGCTATTACATTCACCAACATAATCCTCATTCGGTAACACTGCTCTGTTTATTTTATTCATTTATTTTTGTTAAACAGTCATATTATTATATGATATTATATTATAGCACTATGTAGATAATTGTAATATAGCTGAAAGCACATTGGAGATTGGAGATACACAGTAATCTGTGTAGTCCTGTGGGATTAAGGATCTAGATATGAGGGGAGGCTCATGGTGCTGTTGGGTGAAGCATAAAGAGGGGAAAATAGGTCCGAGTACAACTAATACAGGCAGAAAAGCTATTAAGAAAAGCTTGGTTAAAAAGCTAGGCTGTCACTCCATCCCTTAGTTTTGACATCGCAGTTTCAAAAATGTACTTTTTTGTAGCCTTTGATATTTTCTGGCTCTAAATGCAACTATGAGACTTGACTGATTTTTCAGTGTACACAATGCACTCTTTGATTGTTTCTTTCATCACAGTCAGACTTCACTTCTTGCCATCTGCCCAGTGTCATCCTTTCCTGTTATGTCTGTTGCCATATTTAGTGCTGGTGTTGATTAAATCTTTAAGATTGTGAGAAGAAAACATCCCAATTATCAGTTGTAAATATTTGTTACTTTTTCCAAATGGGTGGATCAAGACCTACATATTCATTCACATCAGCATACGACGACACATCAATAGGCATATATCAAAAATGTTGCTGAATAGTATTTGTCTATTTATGTTTTTTGACATTGGTTTATACTATTAATACTGTTTGATTACCATCGTTATCTGATTTTTAATTAATATAGTTTTTCGTCTGCAAGTATCTACAAAGATTTTAGTTTTCCACCCTTCTTAATCTCACCATTAACTTTTTTATGAACAGAAATTTTGTCAGACTGGATTTTGATATGTTGTTAGACAATTTCAGTAATAGCCTGTGAGGCGCATCGCACATTTATTTTAATGCAACAACACCTCTGGGTGTTAGAACTGACAGATCCAGTGTCAATAGCTGTGAAATGTGTTATATGACTGCAGGAAGCTGTTGCGTTTGGGATCTCACCATTCAATGGAGCTTTTAAAAGGGCAGTAAAAATGATTCAGGTCCACATCCAGTGGCAGAGATATACAAAGAGAGAAAGAGAGTGAAAAAAAGGAGTGGCAAAGAGAGACAGAGGAAGAACAAAAATAGAGAGGCTGGTGGTGTAAGAGGATTGGGAAGAGATTAGGCCTGTGATTGCTGGGTCTCTCTCACCACACAATATATATGATTTAAACTAACAAATCAAGTTGATCATTTCATAAAAGACATGAATGGTATATATGATATTTTCTTAATTATGCAGTGTCTTACAATTTTCTTAAACATTAACATCAATAATGCAAAAAGGAGAAAAAAAAATCTTTCCCCGATATCACATAAAACAAATTACACAAATCATCCTCATATCATACTTAAATGTGATGCTAAGCAGCAAACTATAATATTATAATAATAAAATCAAACCTACGTTCTTTAGTCCCTGCAGAGGGTATTTTGCTGCTTTAAACATATGATAACAGGAGAGAAGGTCTAAACTCAACAATACCTGATGCTTTTGGCAAGCTATGCATAGTTGTCTCAGTGGACTGTGTGGAAGAAAAAGTCTGTCAGAGAGAGTGATTATGCAGTGTTTTAGCACAGATATATTTAAAGTGGCATTCTCTCAGATATATTTATAGTGAGGCAGACATGCTCCCAATATCACACACTCTACTGTATACTTCTAACTCAAACATTTTTCTACGTTTAGACTATCAATATTCGTAACATAAAATAGAATCATTTAAGAATTTTGTGTGGATATCTGTCTCAGTCAATGGTGTCATTATTTCAGATTAGTTTCTAAATTAGAACATATTGCAATCAATATTACAGTCACGCTGGTAAGAACCAAGGCTAGAGAATGTAAGGGTGTGTTTCACAGTCATTACTGTATATATTATTTCTTCTTTAATAAGATATTTTCTTGCATTTGAGATTTGAGAAGTTTCCTCTAATCTTGATTTAAATTTGCTTCATCTCTTGCATTGCCTGAACATTGTCTTTTTTGCTATCTCCATTTAGCAGAAATCACATTGTTTTCATTTATTTTGTGTGCTACAGAGATTATGAATGATGTCATTAAGAAGGTGAAGAAGAAGGGAGAATGGAAGGTACACATCAATCACCGTCAATTCATCTGAAGAATACGTCAGCGATTATGAAAAAGATTGTTGATGTGCTGAAATGTGTCAAAACACAATATTTATTTAGTCTATGCAGTATGATAAAAATAATCTCGTAATTAATCACATTAAGCCTTCTTGCTTAAAAGGCCCAGAAGCATCCCATGTTGGCAAAAATGTAGCATTACACTGGTCTTGATTTATTAGGCGTTTTTCTATAATGCATGCTGATCTCCTTCAGGTATTGGTGGTGGACAAACTCAGCATGAGAATGGTCTCATCGTGCTGTAAAATGACAGATATTATGTCTGAGGGAATCACAAGTGAGTTTTACTCCTCTTGAAATGCTTCAAACAGGCTCAAAACCAATTAGCTGTCTAAATTATACAGCAGATTTTCCATAACCATCTCCTTTTATTTCTCCAGTCGTCGAGGACATAACCAAGCGACGCGAGCCTCTTCCTACCATGGAAGCCATATATCTCATTACTCCATCCGATGAGGTAAGTTTTCTAATTTATTTTTAGTCATAAAACTAGAGCTCACGTGGTTTGTGTTGTATCCCAACATACAGTACAAAAGATGATAGCTACCGATTTACAATACAGTGATGTTATCAGTTGTAATTTCAGCAGGGATGCGTTCATTTGATGAAGGAACAGGAAAGACTTTTATAATGTTACAAAATATTTCTATTTGAAATAAATGTTGTTCTTTTGGACATTCTATTCATTCAAAGAATTCAAAAGATCTATATATATATATATATATATATATATCAAAGAAAATCATTTCCACAAAAATGTTTGCCAGAACAACTGTTTTCAACATTGATAATGATAAATGTTTATTGGGCATAAATCAGCATTTGAGAATGATTGCTGAAGAATCATGTAACACTAAAGACTGGAGTAATAAATGCTAAAAATCCAGCTTTGCTATCACAAAATATTAAATATTTTTGAATAGCAAATGGTTATTTTAAATAACATTTCACAGTATTGATGTTTTACTTAATTTTTTTCAAAGAAATGCAGCCCTGGTCAGCATAAGAAACTTTAAAAGCTTTTGAATGGTAGATTTTTTATCATCAATTAATAAATAATATAAATGATAATAAATAATAAATGTCTTTGTTTTCAACAGTCAGTTGAGGGACTCATCAATGACTTCAGAGATCCTCGTAATCCCATATACAGAGGGGCACATGTGTTCTTCACAGACAGTGAGTATGTTTTGCTATTTTGGAATTCAGCAGCTGTTTTCTCCCACATCTACTAGATTCATTTAGGAAATCACTCAATCCCTGTTTTTGTTTTCCATTTTAGCAATTCCGGACTCTATGTTCAACTTGATAAGTAAATCCCGTGCCTCTAAATCCATAAAGACACTGACTGAGATTAACATCGCCTTCCTGCCCTATGAATCACAGGTGAGTGTCATCTACTTTACACCCTGAGACTCAAGAAAGAAGGGATGCTGTTTAGGTGGATGTATAGAGATGTGGGGGGAAGGGTTGTATCATGGTGGAACGTTCGAGAGCAGCTCTGCCGCCAATCCTCTGATGTTGCCCTCTATAATTAATCCTGAGGCGTGGCCGAATCAGCCCTCCCTATGCCAACCCTAATCCTGCTCCCCATTGGCTAATACCCCATCAATGAGTGATCGGGCAGCCAATGAGAGAGAGCGTGGAGTTGGAATTTGGTTGGATGTCAGTAGGGTTATGTACATGTGACAGATGGGGCAGTGTGTTGAGGCTAGTATGTTAGGGTAGGGAGAGACAGATACAACACTAATATGGATTATAGGTCAAGCTGAGGGAAGACAAGAGGACAGTGTAATTATTATGTGGTGGTAGATTAATCCAAAAAACATGTTTTTGGCCAAACATGCTGAATATACAGAATACGGCACACACATACAGGCACTTGACATATCGATCAGCTTTTACAATAGCCAAAGAGGATTATGGAACAGTAACAGCCCTATAATAGCCATTAAGATATTTCCAGTGGTGGATGAGTGGCCAGAGGACAGGAAACTGTGCTTGGTAAAAGTTACCTGTGGCACTAAAACAATTGCAAATTAGCAAGCAGGCTCAAATTTTAAACTACTGCTGTGAATCAGTAATATTGCAATAAAACTATTACATGTCTGAGAACATCCTGTGTAGTGTTGGGCCTATATAGTTTTAATTTCAGATGAATTTTAAGAAAGTGGTTCCCAACCAGGGGGACTGGAACCCACTAGGGGATTGATCACACTTCAAATGGGACTACAAGATGGCTTAAATCTATGTTGTTGTTTTTTAAATATGACAAAATTAGCATAAAAGTCCTTTATGCTAAAGCTAAATGTGAACATCATATTTCTCTATTTTATAGATGCACTGTGTATCATGTCTTATTTTCAATCAACAAAAATTTTAATGTAGGGTCATGTAAATAAAAAAATTTAAATAAAAACACAAAGTAATAGATACTGGAAGTATACACTTTTGTAGTTGTGTCAACTACAAAATGTTTTATTGGGTAGAAATGACTGAAAAACTGTTATTTGTGAGTCAAAAATATAATAATAATAATAAAAATTATAAACACTTTATACTGTAATGACTGAATAAAAACATGCAAATTCATAGAGTGTAAAAAGTTTCTAAAACATCTATAAATTATATATAAGGGTTTTAACTATTTTAAATACAATTCATTATTTAATTATTTTGTCATTCCTAATTTCTGTTAATAAAGTTAAATGTTTTTGTTACAGCAGTAGCATAGCAGAAATATCTTGGACAGTGAGAGGCCTTGAATTCACAAAGGCTGAAAACCACTGATTTAGGGACAGAACATGTAACCTGAAGAACCTTTTTTTACAGTTATGTGGAGCAGGTCTTTGAACAAGAGAAGCAGTTAGTAATCACTTTATCTCACCGCACTTGGTTATTACACACTATTTGCATTTTAAATCTATATTTGTTATTGAACCTATGTTTAGCAGACAGATGTGTTGTAATATGCCTACGTCTCTACTATACAGTAGGCAAAAAACGGTATTTGACCTACTACTTAAAGCAAAATTTTGAATCTGATGAAAACGTATGTTTTGCTACATTGTTCCCAGGTGTTCTCAGTGGACAAACAAGATGCCTTCCAGGATTTCTACAGCCCGTTTAAAGCTGATGTAAAGAACCAGGTGTTGGAGCGTTTAGCCGAGCAAATAGCCACCTTGTGCTCCACACTGAAAGAGTACCCAGCTGTTAGATACAGAGGGTGAGAGAGAAAGAAGCACACGCATGAACGTCTTACTGTACCATCAATCTCACATTCTCATAAACACCATCTGCTGATGTAACTCCAAGCATCATCAGCCATCTGCAAAGAAAATCTAAAAAAAAGCATTCAACTGGTATTTAAAAAAGCATATATACCAGGTTATAGTGATTAGATTTCATCTAGAAAGGCATTGATGGTCTATGTCATGATTGATTGTGTTGCTGTGTTTTGAAGAGACTACAAAGACAATGCAGTCCTGGCCCAGATGCTTCAGGACAAACTGGACGGTTACAAAGCAGATGACCCCACTTTGGGAGAGGTGAGTCTCAGAGCTCGTAGCACAATATTTTGTCTCGGATGATAAAAATAAACTGCTTCTGTCTGGTACCAGTGACCTTAATTTCTCAATGTCCAGCTTTGATTCCTTGCTGTACTGTTTTGTGCTCCATCACTGTCTCTTTCTTTTTTCCTCTCTTTCACAGGGACCTGATAAAGCACGTTCCCAGCTATTGATTCTGGATCGGGGTTTTGACCCTGTCTCACCACTTCTACACGAGCTCACATTTCAGGCCATGGCCTATGACCTGCTGCCCATTGACAATGATGTCTACAAGTAATAACTCCAACAGTTTGTAATTCATCTATATGCTGCTCTGAGGTCACTCACATTTCAGCTGACCTTCGGTCAAGTCCAAGTTCATGATGTTAATATCTCCATCCATCATCATGCTGTACTATGGCCAGTTTACTCTTGCTGATGGTGCGTATGTGTTAATCAGGTATGAGACCAGTGGAATGGGTGACACTCGTATGAAGGAGGTGATGTTGGATGAAGATGATGACCTGTGGATGACTCTAAGACATAAACACATAGCAGAGGTGTCCACGTAAGTCTGTTTAGTCCTAATCATAAATAGCAGACAATCCTGTTTTTTAACACAGTGTAAATCTAATCTAAACCCTGTTCCTGGCGATCGACTGTCGTGCAAAGTTCTGCTCCAACTCTTATCAAACACACATGCTTTTAATTTGAAAGCGATTCTAAAAACGCAATTAGTTGCTTTCAGGTGTGTTTGATTAGAGTTGGAGCCAAACTTTGCAGGACAGTCGATCGCCTGGAGCAGGGTTGGGCACCCCTGGTCTATAGCAATTTGAACTTAGTGTAAATAATAAAAATACTGCTATTTTTTATTAAAAATAACTTATCTGTTTTTATGTATTTTCAAATATATTTTATTGCTGCAATGACAGCCCAATCTTCAGCAATCATACTCATTCCAATATACAATGTCAAACTGGCAAATTTAAAACCGCAGAATGTTTTATTTTTTATTTTTAAGGAAAATTAGAACTAATTGAATGAATAATTTTAATAAGAATGTATTAAATATAGTAGTTTTCTCTTTTAGGGCTGTGACTAAATCACTTAAGGACTTCTCTGCAAGCAAAAAGATGAACACAGGAGAGAAGGTTTATCACTGATCAAACGTTAACTGCAATTCTTTGATTATTGCCAATAACTGACAAAGTGTTTGCTATCTTACAGACCACCATGAAAGAGCTCTCCCAAATGCTTAAAAAGATGCCACAGTACCAGAAAGAGTTAAGCAAGGTACTGAGATCATTTGCATGTTTTATATAAGCTAATTCAAGGGGATAATATTGCTAATGGTGGTTTTATAATTGTGCAGTATTCAACTCACCTGCACTTAGCAGAAGACTGTATGAAGCATTACCAGGGTACAGTGGACAAACTGTGCCGTGTTGAGCAGGTAAAGTGTATTTTGGATTGGTCTTTTTGCACCAAACTTTCATACTGTATTAAAAAGTGTGTGCTCTGTCATAGGATCTCGCGATGGGCACAGATGCAGAGGGTGAGAAGATCAAAGATCCCATGAGAGCCATCGTACCCATCCTTCTGGACGCCAACGTTACCATCATGGACAAAATCAGAATTATCCTGCTCTACATCTTCCTCAAGAATGGTGAGAGGGCTGCAGAAGGGCCAATGCTTTGTATTCTGTTTTGCTGTGTGTGGGTGAGATGGGGGTGGTACGTTTGACATGTACAGTTTGTACACACAGTCATTACTAATATCACACAACAGTGAGCAAAACTGTCGTAATGCTGGGCTTTAAGAATTTAGAATCAGTATAAACGCTATAATTATGTGTATAATTATGTATAATTATTCCTGGCTGACTGTGTGTGTCTCATAGGTGTGTCAGAGGAGAATCTCTGTAAGCTCCTCCAGCATGCTCAGATCCCTCCAGAGGACAGCGACATCATCTCTAATATGGCCCATATGGGGGTTCCCATCATTTCAGAGGTCATTAATACACACAAAACATGTTCCCCTCCATTCTCTGACCAAAAATCTCAGTTTTCAGCATCATTGCTTCAGAAATCATTTGAATATGCTTATTTGGTGCCCAAAACAGCTTCTTAAGATTTTTGTAGAAAATATGATACATTTTAACAAAATTATTTGATAAATATAACATTTAAAAGAACAACATTAAAATGGAATAGCAATAATTTGCAGTATTGTACATTGCTGTCACTTTCAAGCAATTTAATGCATCCTTGCTGAATAAAAGTATTTATTCATTGCCTAAAAAGTATTTACTAACCCCAAACTGTTGAATGGCAGTGTATGGTCATCATTTCCACTTGCCTTGACATTGAAATTACACTTTGTACACTTTTTTAAATTAAAGCACTGTTAAATTAAAGCAATAAGCCCCAAGAAGCCGTAGTTGACAGTGAATTTATAACAGCTAAAAAAAAAGGCATTTTTACCCCTTTAGCTGTTATAAATTCACTAAACAATGGCTTCTCAGGGCTTATTGCTTTCCATATATGTGATTAGGTTTCACGAAATAAAACAGAACAAATAAAGTGTCATGATTTTAATACAAACATTATTCTTTTGCCAAACAACCTAGTTCCTCAGGAAAAGTTGTGGTTGCAACAAAGTGGTTGCTGAGCAACACATAAATGTAAACAAAACTTTGAACTTGGCTCAACCAATCAGAATCAAGAACTAGAGCTATCTGTGTTTGAAAATGTTTAAAATGTTCCGAAATGTTTGCATGCATTCCATTTTTTTTCATATTCGGCATGCTTTCCTATCAAAATCTGAAACCTGATTCGAATGTTTTTATGATGGACGAAAGTTTCGGAGGCAGTGTGTAAACATGATTGACACAACACGAGGTGGTATTTATTTTTTAACTGTATTCAACTAGAATACAGTGCATCACTAATCATAATGTCTGAGGTTGAAATGCATAACTCTTTTTAATATATCTTTCCACAGCAAGCAACCACGCGTAAAGGGAAGAAATCTGACCGCAAGGAAAGGATCAGTGAGCAAACATACCAGCTCTCCCGATGGACTCCGTTGGTCAAAGACATCATGGAGGTGAGCTGAAACAACAGTACTTGCCTCGCTTTGGATATGTAAACTTTTTTTTACTTTAATTTCTCCTAATTACATTACTATAGGATGCCATTGAAGACAAGCTCGACCCAAAACAGTACCCTTACATCTCCACACGCACAGCATCTTCAAAGACCACCACAGCTACCAGGTAGGATTACCTGAACAAACATATAGATTCAGCATGCAAAACCTTCGAGTCAAATATCAAGTGATAATACTACCGTTGTCCATTTTCAGCGCACGTTATGGAAACTGGCATAAAAACAAGAGCCCAGGAGAGATACGCAACGGCCCACGCATCATCGTCTTCATCATTGGGGGAGTGACCTACAGCGAGATGCGCTGCGTCTATGAGGTCACACAGGCCAACGGCAAATGGGAAGCTCTCATCGGTGGGTTGCAGTGCTCAAGGGCCCTTTCTGACACAGCAGAACTATCATTGACTCACTATGTCAGCTGTCCATTACAACAGACAGCATTACACAATTCTGCGTCGTGTCACTGTGCCTTTAAAACTTCCAAGTGATACATTGATCAGACTTGATCAGGCAGTATGCTAATGTTTCATTTTGATGTCAACACAGAACAACTGGAGACAAATATTTAACAGTAACATTTCACAGTATTCCTGTTTTTTTTGTATTATGTTTTTAATCAAATGAATGCAGCCTTGGTTAGCACAACAGTCTTTAAAATCATTCAAACGTCTTACAGTCCCAAACTGTAGTGTATATGTTTTGCTGACATTAAATATGAATTATTGAGCATCGAAAGCATTCTGCTGTGGGACACATTGATTAAAAATTGTCTTGACAGTGAATATACACTGCAGTAAGTGACAAAAAAATAAGTGTTTACTGATCAGTGTGATTAGTGAACTGCATTTAAGCAATACGTGTTTAACATGTCCCAATGAGAGCCCTGGATCATGTTTCTGACTTCCCTTAGGCTCCACCCACACCATCACTCCTGTTAAGTACCTAAAGCATCTGCAGCACCAAGACTTCCTGGACCCCAATGCGGCCCCCGAGGACCAGCTTCCTGAAGAAGATAAGTGACGAAGACATAAAGGTCAGACCTTTATCATTTTAAATGTATTAAAGTGGTTTGATTTTAAAGGCGTTTTCAATTTTAACATTTTATCATCGCATTTAAAACTTTTAATAAAGAGCCATTATGTTGATATCTTTTTATTTGCTATAACACTAATCAAATTAGCTTCTTTCTTTCTATTTAGAATGTGGTGACATCATTGGCCTGACTCATTGTTCTGATGTCATCAGTGACGAGTTCCAACTAGACGAGTGTTAAGACTGAACTTACACACCCATACAATATATCAGGCAGTCTGCCACCCTTCAGCACTTACCTTGTCAGCAATAATAGCCTACCAATAAAAGCATTAATAGCCTCTTTTTCATTTATAATTACCTTAATATAAACCTCAGATTACATTAAAGATCATTATTTAGATGTTGTTCTAAAATTTTAAAACCAGTCGACTTGAGTGTAACTCATACTGTAGGTAGATAAAATAATCTGATTATGTGAAGACAGCATAGCAAATAGAGTTTGAGATTCTACTGTGTTCTTCTGTAAAGTTATTTTGAAATGAAATGTAGTTTGAGCTGCTATGCAGTGTCTGCCAAGCATGATGTATCTGTTGCATGATCCATTTAATACTGGATGTCCCATTGTGAATATCAACTGCTCTGTGTTATTTTAATATTGTGGTTTGGAAGTAATAGTTACAGTACTCGTCCTGTATATAGACTTTGTTAATATAGTAAAACCTCCCTTGATGATATTCTGTTTTTCTTTTACTGTACATCTCAACTGTTCCTTGTGTAGTAATCTAGTATGGTTGCTTTTTATGGCATAATTGTTATTTACGCTAAAAATACACATTCTTGCTGTGTAAATATATCATATATGACATATTCAAATATATATTTAACATGTTTAACACATCAGAGGTTGTGAAGCGCAAAGTATTGTCTTGTGCATATAGCAAAATAAACTAGCTTCTGTTAAACATCTCCTGATTATGACGTTCTTCATGCCGTGCACATCACATATTAGGCTATTTTTTCGTGATATGATAGAAAATACACAATAGTTCAGTTCAAATCTTTTTCATTTGGTTTTGAGGCAGATGCATCTGAATGTGCATTCAATATATACAACACATGTTTTGATATGTTGATGTAAGAAAAAACGGCAAATCTAACAATAAAAAAACTACTCATTCAGACTGATGTTCATTATAACAATCTAAAGTTTCAAATAAATGTAAATCTGAAATTACCACTTTGAATGGTGTCACATTATTGTAAAAAAAAAAAAAAAAAAAAGACAAATTAATTGCAAAAAGGATATGGTATGTATAATAAGTAGAGGTATAATATATTTAAATATAGCATGGTCTTAGAAATATTGCAAACCTTTGAATTTAATATGCTTCATTTGAACACATGAGGGCACCAAAACACAACTTCATGAGAAAACAGAGACTGATGAACACATTTTTGTCTGATAACAATATGATTTAACCAAGAAGAAAAAAATGAATTACAGACATATAATTCAGTCTTTAGATATTTATTTAAGTCTCTTTTCCAGTTTGGCATAAATCATAAATATTTCAGGCATAATATTAATACCCCCAGATTGTGCGCTGTCTTTATATGATGTTGTTCTGTAATCAGCCTATGATAATTTAGTTCCTGTAAAGTTACAATATTACAGTATGTGTTTTTCACATTGCAAAGTACAACAAATGACAAGCAACAAATGAACAACTTAAGAGACTGACTGTCTGCATAATGTTATGTGGTGTATGAATAAAAACACCGAAGGAAACAACAACCTTTGGGTTGAAAAACTAATATGCTTCTATGATACTATTCTAAGTACTGATGTTTTGGTTTCATATTTAAGGGTTGATGCAGTGATTGAAAACATTATATCAACAGTATGTGCAAAAAATATATTACATAAATAAAATATATACAGCTTTACATTATTTTACCTATGTACAATAACTCTCTCTGTATGTTGCATAATCAGGAGCCATGCATTTACATATAATTCAGACATTGAACATCTCATCTCTTCAAAAATACTGCTATACATTCCTTCATTATTTCTCTCTGTAACCTCTCTGTGACGTATGCAGACAGACATAAGAGCCTGATTTTGTGAGAGAGAAAGAGAGGAAAGAAAAGGAAAAAAAAAAACTGAATGAAAAAAAGAGTAAGATACTCTAGCATCCTCCCTTCCACCCTCGCTCCGTCTGTCCAGGAATAAATCTCCATTCACATATTACTGCAGTGTATTAATATCACTTCATTTCACTACTTCCATTGAATTCAGTTTCTTTCATCAAAAATATATTAAACACCTTTGGAATCGAGGAAGTGTAAAAAACAAAAAAGACTATGAATTTGATATTATGATTAAAATGATATGTGATTTTCTTTTAAGAACTGTAATCTGCAAATCTGTATATATTTATATATTTTTGTATAAATATATTTCTGTATATATGTATTAGCTATAATAAATATGAAGAGAAATGAATTAATTATTTGAGTATTTATACACACACACACACACATATATATATGACTATATATATAACTTTAACATTACAAAGTTTGGGGTTAGTATGTTTTTAATGCATTAAAACTGATCAAAAGTGAAATTAATGTCTAAAAAAAAGCCACAAAAAACAAACAAATGCTGTTCTTTTGAACCTTTCGTTTACCAAAGAATTCTAAAAAAATATGATCATATCAATTTAACACGGTCTACAGACAAAAACAGTACTGTTTTAACACTGATAATGAGAAATGTTTCTTGAGCACCAAATCGTCATATTAGAATGATTTCTAAAGGATCATGTAGCAACAAAGACTAAAGTAATGGCTGTATACAGAGTAAAATATATTAAAATAGATAAGACAGCTTAAGAGACTTCTTTCAAAAACTTGAGAAATCATACAGACCCCAAACACTTGTGTGTGTGTGTGTGTGTGTGTGGCACAGATCTGACAGACTCTATATAACCCTGATCTCGTTCTATCAAACATATCAGCCACAGTCTGGGCTCTGCAGAGCATCCACTGGAACCTACTGGAGCAGGTTCAGTGAAGGTGTTGTTACAGCGAGAACACAGACGTGAGGTGGGTGTGTTGCAGCTTTTGAACTCTAAGCTAACTGTGACTCAGATATGACAAGCATGACTCATTTAAGCCCCTCTGTGTGGATGTGACGTAAAGTGCAAGGTCTCTGCAGTAGCGTCTAGTAAAACTCTCGAGGGACTTCTACAGAGCAGAGTTGAATTCGGCGATCAAAAAGTCGACATAGTCTTTGTCTTTGGTCTTAAAGGCCTCGGCAATGACCCGAGTTGCGTCCCGGTGCTCCATGCCTTTAAGCGACACGCCGTTCACCTCCAGAATCACCTGACCCACCCGTAACTGTCCAGAGATATGCACACAGCCCCCCTTCTGAGAGACAGAAAGAGAGAAACAAGCAGCTGTCTCATACTTTCCATAAAGAGAGATCATCTATCAAAAGTGTGAGAGGAAAGACAAGTGGGAAATGGGGGAGAAAACGACCGCTTGCTCTCTCAGATTCGGCACTTCATATTGAGGGGTCGTTAGCTGACCTCTTGTCAAAGTATAAAGATAAAGCGCCTGAGGACAGGGAGAAAGAGATAACCAAGATGAGCGTTCTCTTCTTTTGAGCTGGAGGAGGCCTGTCTAATAGTCCTCTACAGGGTTACACCGCTGTCATATCATCTGCTGGAGTCTGATCTAATTTGTCAACATTTATTACAGTTTAACTCTACATGACACCTGAGCTGTACGTGTCTCATAAAGACAGAATAGTGAATGATCATTTGATTAAAATCAAAGGAGTCTGGAAGTGCGGTAGTCATGGTTACACTTATGACATCGCCTTATTGTGCTGTGCGTTACTTTCAGGTTGCATTCAATTGGCTACACTCTAACGTCACATACTGTATGATGCTTTAAAAATACTGGTTTAATGAGTCGATATGCCAGTTTAGGATTGGAAATATGATCCAAACAAGCAAGTCTCTGAAAAAGGCATTTTAACAAATGGAGAAATATTAGCATTGCTGTGGTGTAGTGTATCAAGGACAATCAAGCACAAATCCATTTACTATTCATTAGCTTAAAGCTAGAAAATAACTCTATTTTTCTAATAATTTTTCCTCCCTGTTAAGGTCAGCATTTTCAGGACAATCAAATAAGCAGAGGAATAATCTGAGGTTATCAAACAGCACTTTTGTTTCTCAGTTTTTTGTTGTTTTTTTTTAAATTAGGGTGTGTTCAGATTCTCATGGGAAGTTCGTTTTAAGAGTTTGAAAGTGGCAATTACGGATTC
Organism: Enteromius trimaculatus; assembly: GCA_032361065.1. Classification (NCBI taxonomy): domain Eukaryota; kingdom Metazoa; phylum Chordata; class Actinopteri; order Cypriniformes; family Cyprinidae; genus Enteromius; species Enteromius trimaculatus. The sequence continues at coordinate 5,635,532 of JAUMHP010000046.1, forward strand.
AAATGCATTCACATCACTTCGTTTGGTACTTTACTCAGAATGCTGCAGTCTGATATGACTAGGAATTATACTCTCATTCCGGCGTAATATCATTGTTCCTAGTCATATCAGCCTAGAAAATCACAACCTTGCATTTTCCACCAGTCTTAGTACACGATGCAACTACAGAAGAGTCAAGTTTTAAATAGGTTTAAATAAATTTAAAAATATCGAAACTCTTTAGTCATTTTATAGTGCGACGCTAATGGTCTAATCGGATTCAATGATTTATGCTAAGCTATGCTAATTTTGGGACCACCAGACCCGGCAATTGGCTGAATGGATTCAAAAATGCTTCAAAAATGCTAAAACACATCTGTATTACTCTAGGGGTGTTGGAAAATGAGCCTATTTCCAAAAAAAGTAGTGTTCCTTTAAGCCCGCCTCCCAGAAGGTGGGTAGTAAGGTATCTTGGCCAGACTAAGCTCCTATGAGCTTTATAGTCGCGGAAGCCAGGCTAACATATTAGTACTTAAAGTGTACATATCTGAACATAATAGGTACAAAACTGTACCTTTTTGAAAGGTACCACCCCAGTGACAGCTTTCATACATTTATTTATGAGAGTATATACACTGCTCAAAAAAAAATTAAGGAAACACTTAAACATCACAATTAAACTGAGCGTTTGATGCAAATTTGAGCGTTTCTGTTTGGCTAAATTGTGGGCTGCATCCCAAACTCTTTTTTTTAAGACTCCAGGGCTGTCAAAGAGACAGGTGTGATGTCTCAGGACATAAAAAGCTGCCCCTTTAATTATGAAACATGTCCAGATGGGTCTGTGGCAGGCTTTGTTCTCCTGTGACTGTTCCAATGGTGAAATTTACAAATGCTCATAGTGTAAATTGACAGTCTATGCAAATGTCAAGGATACCCTACCAATCACCGAAGAATACAAATCCAGCAACACCGCTAACTCACTTTGTGTTTGGTCAGCGGTATCAGACATCTCTAAGCGCTAATTCTTACTTTTTTAATCCCCTTAAGCTATAGTCATATCACTAGCTGCTTGATCCCAATCTGTTTTAAATATGCAAGCAAACATATTTCCGCACAAAAACACTTTGCGCTAAAGGGGAAATCTCTCAGCTTCATGTTGAGTGAACGCAACACTGAGAGAAGCGAGACATGTAAATAAACGGGTCCTGAATATGCTAATATGCTCCATTAGCTAACAGATGCTGGGCTAAAGGTCATAAAAGAAATCAGAGAAAAACTTCCTGTAAAGTTGTGACTAAAGATTAATTTACCATCTTAATACCGCTAGATGCACAGATAGGGGTCTATCTAATGGCAAAAGTATTCACCGTGTCATGAGTCATTTCCAATAAGAAAACTGGAATTGTGTTTCATGCAGAGTCGTAATTTTAGTCAAACGATGGAGAAGCAGGTTTTACTGACCTAAGCATTTATATGACTTTGAGGGAACAGCTTTTAAAAGCTTTTTTGAAATCACATTATATAAGTTACAACTGTATCTTGCACCTTGATGGGTGTAATATCAGACCTTCACAGTACATTAGCTACCCTTTCCATTAGAGGAACAAAAGGTACATTGTGGGAATAGTAATTCTAAGACTTAGTGTTACTTTTATGCTAGCATTTCGTATATATGAAAAAAAGTGAACACTGCAGAAAGCCAAATCAACATACCATATAGCCCTGCTCTAAAACCTAATGAGCTACCTAGATTTCTAAGCTATTAGTATGTTGTATAGTTTTTTTTTTTGTTTTTTTTTTGAAAACCTGAAGCTCATAGGTGAATATGATTAGTGTATTGCTAGGTTAGCAATATCATATTTCAATAACATAGCACACATGCATTTGTGTTAAAAATTATTTTTTAATAAGACTGAACTTTTACAGAAAATCTGTGATATTCTTTTTTTTTTAAAGAAGACTTAAATGTCCAGCAAGACTACATTTATTAGAAAAAAAACAAAATAATTTTGTGCAATATTATAATTTAAACTATATTTAATTATTTTGCTGCTTAATATTTTTAATAGCTTTTTCAGGATTAGGAATAGGAAAGTTAAAAGGGATCTTTTGTAACTATACATTTCCTTACTCTCTCTTAAGATCAAAATAATGCATCCTTGCTGAATCACATAATTAATGAAACAAATCTTACTACTGTAGCTCTTATGGTAGTGTACGTATGTATACAATGTTTTTAATAACATTGTTTTTGTGCATTCTGGGAGTGCTCTCAAAAAAGCTAATCTTTCTTATCCATGGCTTTGAACTCCGACCCACCTGAATGGTGGCGATGCGTGGCAGAGGCTGTCTGGTGTTGGCACCCCCTTCAACAGCAATCCCTAGTGTACTGGCACACTTTGGCACCCGTACAAGCATAGGCTCCATTACTCCCATCTAAAACAATGACAAACATGGATGCTATTTTAGAGGTCACACTCAAGAAGGAAGGTGGAATGTAGAAGGAATTATAAAGCTAAATCAAAACCTCCTTATTAACAGCAGCAAGGAAAACAGCTAAAAAAGACTGCTGTATAATTGTTAACTATCTCACCTGTTTTGCGGAGGCCTGTGCGTGTCCTTCCGCTCTGCGTGTGTCACCTGTGATCTGGAGGAACGGAGGTTTACCTGGTCGCGGGCTGCTGTCCTTACTTAACCCCCCAGCCTCTGCGATATCTACTCCGCTGTCCTCGCTTAGAGTCTGTCCGCTGTCTGACAGCTGGGACAGCGTGGCTCCTGGGAATACAGACAAATGAGCGCACAAAGCCATAAATAACCCCACAATTTAGCTTTCGCAGATTAGAGATCTGCATTCAGAATTTATGTTGTCCTCACATATTATTTGGATCTAAAAAGAGTTATAGAAGCTGGATGAATTCCCTAAGTGCTGAACTTCATCAAAGTTTTGATGGACCTAACAGGGCTGTCAATCTAGAATGTTTAATGATTGTAATTAATTATTTTAGATGTATTAGATGCCGTATGACCATATGTACAATTTGTAACAAAGAATCCTTCCATCTGAGAAATTAAAGCCTCTAAAGAGAAATATTAATACCTCCTTTTCAATAGGGCTGTTATCAATACATATCCTCCATATCCTATACAGTACATGCTGTCATAATTCCCTTTTGCTTGAGTATTTTCCATTTTCTCCCACAACAAATATTGCAAAATATACTGAAAACATAAATTACAGAAAGTTCTGAAAATTAAAAGATGATTCACGTATTATACATGTAAAAACCAACTGAAGTAAACTTTTAACACTTTTGAATAATTCATAATTTGTTCATGAATCAAATCACAACGGTTGTGCTGTATGTTTCTGATTCACTAAAGGAAAACTTGGCAAGTAAACCAAACTACACTGGGTACCCATTCATTTTTGATTGATTATAAACTAATTATATGAAAATATGTCACAACCACACAAACTCTTTAGCAGCTAGAAACCTATTTCAGGCAAGAGTGTGACTAAATTCCAACACCAACTCCAGAAACTCATAACCGTGATGTCTAGACATCTTCAAACTGTTTTGAAAAGAATAAGAGATGCTACACTATGATAAAATGTGTCCAAACTATTTTGAGGCCATGTAGCAGGCATCAAATTTGAAATGAGCTCATTTTGTGCGTAAAATGGATACATTTATCAGTTTAAATATTAGTTATGTTATCTATGTTATATTGTGAATGAAATATTGGCTCACGTCATTTCAAAGTCTTTTGGTTTTTATTTTATTCCAACTTATAAAAAGTCCCAACATTTCTAGAATTCGGGTAATACAGTAAATAAAAACATCTCAGTGTTTTTGTTTATACAGTGTAAGTAAATGGTAACCAAATTAGTTTGTTCTTCTTTTTTGTTTACCTGAAGAAAGTCATAAAGATTTGAAAGGACATGAGGGTGAGTAAATTAAGACAATCTTAGAGTGTCTTAACCTCGTAGCTGTGGCTGAGGCCTTTCCTCTGTCGTCTCCGGCTCAGGGTGTAGTGGGCTGGTCTGGGTGGCACCGCAGCTGTGTGTTGAGGGCGAGCCCTCCAGCTTCTCAGGGCTACAGGGGGGCGGCGCAGGCATTAGCAGTGAAGGCGAAATGGACGGAGAGGAGCGTGGAGAGATCATGGGGGTTCCCTCTCTGGAACAATTTGGAGACTCTAGGTGCGGGGACAGCACTGCCGCCTGCCTGCTCATCAGAAACTGAACCAAATCTTTACAAGGGGGTCCAGAAGAAGGGCTAGCGTGGTAGGATAATGACCGTGGAGAGCCGTGATGGTGAGAGCAGGGTGGAGGAGTATGATGGACAGAGCAGGTGGAGGTGGTGTGGTGGATGGTGCACGGGGAGTTGTGAGCTGAGCAGGGCGAGTGATTGTGGTTTTCCTGATGCCGCCTAAAGGGGGCGGTAAACAGCAGATTGGTCTGGGACAGCTTGGACGAAGGTCGTTTGGTCTGATTTTTAGGGCTGGCGTGTCGAACAGGTGGAGGGGGAGGCTTGAAAGAGGGGGGTGACTCGGATGACGGCTGCACCTTGTCCTGAAATAAAACATAAACGAACTGTCTATATTTATCTCCTTACTGTCGCTTTCAACAACTAAGACAGGCAATTAAAGGATGCATTATCATTGAGGGAGGTTATGGCAACACTGAGAAAGGAAGAAAAAAACACACTCTGACATTTAAAAGCTTTCAAAAGGTGACATTTCCTTCTAAAATGCCGGCACATTATGTAATTAACAAATGATAGAGTTGTCCGTATGCACAACAATTTAGCATAAGCACACGTTTGTGACAAGATGGTCAATTACGGATTCATCAGATAATCGTTTATGATTAGAAGAGTTAATGTTGGGCTATTGACGCTTAATTAAATGAGAGCAAGAAAGGCTAGGATAAAAATCTATTGAACTCAACTCAATCTTCAGCAAATTGGCTAGATAAAAGGGAACTCTGTTAGATGTTTGTGGGGCCGACTATTGGAATAGGGCCCTACTTCAATACACACTCTACATACAGTATACTGAACATTTTTCATTTTAAGGTCAAGTAGAGGTGAACTGTACATTATACACTGACTCTACTAAAACTATGAGATTGGTCTATTGATCTTTGAGATTTCAAAAAATACAAGTGTATGAGTATCCACCCAAAACAAACATAAATCTTCTGCAATTTCCTTGTGACAGTCTTTGTATTTCATTTTGCTTTCCTCATGCTAAATCACGTCGCTTTGTTTTCTTTTTCCATTCCAATGTTAAATACAAAACCCATTTTAACGTTGGCTGCATAAAATGTTTATTTAATCCAGTCTAACAGAATGCAGAAACACTGCAAAAAGTGTAAACAACTCACCAGAGAAACATCAGGAAGAGAATTTAGACTCTCAAGTGGCATCAAACTCCCATCCAACCTGCACTCATTCTATAAAGGCGAAGTGAAAAAACAAAATCACTGGAATGACTCGAGTGTACACAGCAACAATCACTCCAGAACAAAATACAATCAAAAAGATGTTCTCGTTTAAGAAACCCCTGCTCCACTTGAGATGCAGCTCTTCATTTCTCAGCCGTTTTCATCAGTTCATCTCAATTGCGGCTTGTGTGGGTGAGATTTTGCAACAGTGTTTGGAATCAAATCATACAATTACCAAGACACATCAGATCAGACCAATCAATGAAGGCACAGAAGAAGTCAGTCTCAATCAAATTCTAAAATAAAGATCTATCTCCATCCAACTATAAAGGTACTGTACTATGAGGATACGCTATAAAGAAATGAGTAAATTGATTTTTATATATGTATATGATGTATATATGAAGTTAATGATATTATATGATGATTTGTTTTATTATGTTTTCATGTTTTTTATTGTGTTACAGTAGTTGGCTGTGGGTTTTTATCTTATTTTTTAACCATAGCAAAATAAATCAACTGCAGCATGACTGAGATTCATTGGAATGCACAATGAAAAAAAAACATAATTTTTGAAAAATGTAGTTATTTGTTTTAGTAAATAATCTTCTGATTTTGCTCAAAAGTGTTAAAGAAATTAATAGTTCTGTAAATAGTTTCAATAAATGCTAGACTTTTGAAACTTTTATTAAAGGATCCCTTTCCTGGATATCTTACTATTAACCCAAAATCTAGTTCTCTTACTTTTTCACTATATTACTGTTTTTATTGTATTTTGATGTAAGTGTAAACATTGGTCTTGTTCTTCCTTTTTTAAATAATTCTTCTGTGTTTTATGTCTTTTTTTATTTTATAAACAAATATGTATATATGCATATAAATATGTAACTAGTTTACTTTGACAAAACTACAAAACTTTGAGGTTAGTTGGATATTCTTTTAATAATTAAGTTGTTGAAAAATAATATTGTTCTTTTGAATTTTCTAATCCACAAAGATTACTGAAAAAAAATTATTGCAATAATATTTCACAATGTTTTATCAAGCAAAATGAATTACTGAAAAGCAAATACTTTTGTACTTAGCAGAGTAATCGGCATCTGTCCACCAGTGCATACTAATATTCACAGCACTGAATAATTCTCATACAACGTACCTTGCTGTAGCCGGGGACTGCAGTGGTCATCTGGCAGACAGCAGGAACATGGCCCTCTAGATGGCTGACGCAGATAGAGTCGGGGTGCAGGAGGCCCGTGCCTCCGTGCCGAGCTCTCCATGCTTCCATCTCACGATGTAACACCTGCCCATCGAATCGCTCCAGATCCTGCGGAGCGATCAGAGTCCGCACCTCAGCCAGTAAGGACAGCTGGGGATCAGGAACAGCCAAGAGATCATTAAAAGATAATCCTGAAATTATGCAAAATATGATACATTTTTCATTTTACATACAATGCTAGCTATCAAATAAAGAGTTTTCAGTGACATTTTGTATGACCTTTACATTACAAACATGCATTATGGGTTGTAATCAGTGTTCTGAGATTTTTCACCTTGGCATGTGTGTTGAAGAGTTCAAACAGGGCCATGGCCAGAGGCTCTACCCCGATGTGTGCGCGCTGGTATTCTTGAATGTAATAGCTCATGGTCTGTCTCTCTGTCTCTGTCAGAAGCATGTATGCCTGCTCCTCCAGTGAGCTCCAGGCTCCTGCACGTACCGTTCCAACCGCTGGAACAACACCTTTACAACAGATTGACTGTAAACGAGAATATAAAACAAGAGGGGGTGTGTCTACATGTACAATGTTCTAGAGAATCTCTTATGTCTGCATCATAGATGGCTTCATTTGCTTGACTTGTAATCATATCCTTCACTTCATCTCAAAACAACAAACATCAAAGTTTTTTTACTAAATTAATCAGTTTTTGAATTAACTCATGTTTATTTAGTAAAATTGAGATTATAATATTTATTAATATTTAATAGCTTTCATTTTTATACTTTTTCATTTTGTACACTTTCATTTTAGGTTCAGTTAAAATTTGAAAAAAAAAAAACAATTTCTCTTGGTTTGGTTTTAGTTTTAGTTAACTAAATTACCTTGTTTTGAACATTAAATATTTTATCAAAAATATATAAAGCTGTTTCAGTTATTTTTTATATTTTGAATACATTTTCCTTTTTCATTTTAATTTTAGTTCAGGTTCTAGCAATTCTGTTCAATTGTATTGCTAGTTTTATATTGTATGCTGCTTTAGATTTCTAGCTAATTTTAATAAATTAATTTTTTTGTATTTTCAGTTTTAGTTAAGTACAGTCTTGTAGTGTTATTTATGCAATTGTAATTTTTGTCTTCTACCCACAAATTAGCATTTTAGTCACTAAATGTTTGCTTGTTAACCGTTTTTTATCATTTTGGATGATTTTTTAGTGTCTTGGAAGCTTGTCTGAAACCCTTAGGAGGTATTTCATATTAAAACGCTACCTTTGAAGTCTGGGAAAAGCAGCTAGCTTCGGTTTCGGATACAGCCAGCGTTACTTATTTATTTTCATAAAGGAAAATAAGCAAATAGTGGCATGTAGTGCTACAGTGGTATAAAACAGTTGTGCAATCATTAGTCACACCATGTAGTTGATATGAACTGATGTAATGTGCATGTTCAGGTCAGTGTGTGGGCAGCAGGCACTCATGGGAAAGAGAGAATAGCAGCTGCAGGACTGCTTCGCTGAGACCTCACCAGTCAGCCATGTCTAATATGTAATGCTACATACCCTAGGGTAACAAACTCTCTCTCTCTCTTATTCAGCCAGTCGTGTACCTTCTCTTCGAAAACATGCCCTTTTTCTGCTTACTACTTTTAGACATTCTCCTTAATCAAACCTACATCACAATAACTCCAATATCTGTCAACAAACTTCCTCTCTCTGCCTCTATCCAATTCACTCCAAATCTCCCAGTGCTGTCTGGGAGATATGGATCTATTGCTATAAAAAACAACAAACTCTGAAACACCATGCAGTGTATATTTACTGTATGCCCCCCAGTGTCTAGTTGGTCTCACTGAGAGAAATAAAAACATTAGGTAGGAGACATTTTTAAAGAAATTTGCAAAACAAACCAATAAAAGTTCAGCATGAGAGAAAATAAGGACAAATCACAGAGCAGTGGTACTCCGCTATAGTGGGTTGTAACCTAGAAACGGGTCTGATACGGTCTCAGACAACAGTACAACACAATACTCAACGCATCTAATTACATAATCACACATACAGTAGTTATCAACTTCTAAAAGCGAGGTGAAAATGCTTTACATATCTTTTGTTGCTGACATTAGTTGTTGTGCATCCAATTTAACCTTGACCCAGACTACATTGAATACAGTTTCCTTTGCGAGGAGGATGAATATGTTCGTCTTCACCACAATTTAGTTTGTGTAGTGAACTGCTGGCTCGTGGGAACTATCATAACTTCATAATTAAATCATTTTGAAACCAAACACTCAAACAATTGTAAATAATACGTTTTCTGTTCTGATCATTATTATGGAACGAAATTAGCATATTAAGATTATGATGATGCTACATTTTAGTGTTAAGAAAGAATTGTTTGTACTGGTTTACCATCTAATGTCCAATGTAAAATTTAAGTAGCCTTTATTTATATAGCGCTTAATGTCTCCATTCCTCCAACGACAGTTTAATTGCCAACAGCTCCCGTTTGTCACAGTTCCTCTCCGCCTGACTGAGCTTCCTGGAGAAGTAGGCACATGAATGGAGTGCTTCCCCTGCTGCTGTGACAGAATGGCCCCTACACCGGTAGTGGATGCGACTTCATCCACAATAAACTGGAGTTGAGGGTTTGGATGTACAAGAAGTGGTGCAGTTGTGAAAGCATCTTTTAGGGTTTGAAAGGCTTGTGCGGCTTCTGGGGTCCAGGACAGAGTTTTGTGTTTATTGCGTAGAAGTAAACTAAGGTGGTTAGCGAGAATATTGCACTTATTGATGAACTGGTGATAGAAGTTTGCAAATCCAAGGAATTTCTGGAGGTCTTTGATTGATGGTGGATGGAGTAGGCCAGGTGGTAACGGCCTCAACTTTCTCCTCCTCCACACTGATCCCTGTGTGGGCAATGTGATAGTTGGATATTCTCAAAGACGTTGTAGGACTTGGGTTTGTTGTATTCTTTTTCACGAACGACCAGGAGACAGACTTTGGATTTGGAAGCAAAATTCTCTTTATTGTGAGAACTCTGTCCGGGTGCTGCAGTCATCAAAGTAAAATCTGAATGGTCTAACTTATCTTATGGTTTAAATAAATTTTCAAAGAGGAGGAGTATAAGTACAAATGGCCAAAGACAAATGGCTTTGGACGAAACTTTCCCAGGCTTGATCTGAATTAGCATAAAAGTGTTATTCAAATGCATAGGTAATATAGAAACCTTAAAGCAAAAGGCACAGCTAAACTTTTAAAGGATTTGCATTCACACTTAGCTTGGGAAAGCTTGCCACATGTTTAGGAACTGCACAAAGACAAAAGGTTACTGCCTTCCTGTTCTTAGAATGCAAATGACAATAAATACATGACTTTCAATTTTATACTGTTATATAGATAACGTGTGTTTAACCATTTATACATTTATAATCCTACAGGTTACATTCTGCTGGTGTTCGGATGTATTTTTTATAGTAAATAAAAATATTGTCAATATAAACTAACAAAGTGATTGAGGAAGTCTCTGAGGATCTTGTGCATAAAGTTCTGGAAGATGAAGAGAGCGTTTACAAGACCATACGGCATGACCAAGTACTCATAGTGGCCGATAAAGCTGTTTTCCACTCATCCCCCTCTCTAAATCTGATCAAATTATAGGCACTGCAAAGATCAACGTTAGTGAATATAGTTGATCCATGTAATTTTTCAACGGCTGCAGGAACGAGGGGGAGAGGATATTTAAAGAGAACTGTACCCTGGTTGAGTGCCCGGTAATCTATACAAGGACGCAGTCCACCATCTTTTTAGCCAAAAAAAAAAAAAAAAGAAAAGAAAAAGAAACTAGATGCAGCTGGAGAAGTGGAAGGGCGGATTTATCCTTGATGCATTGCTTCCTGGATATACTCCTCCATGGCTATACTCTCAGGGATGGATAATGGATAGATCTTTCCATGGGGCACTGGAGCATCAGGGAGCAGATCGACGGCGCATGTGGTGGCAATTTAGCGGCTCTTTTGTGTAGCACTCAGGAATACTGACAGATTGTTTAGATAAACATTGGGGGAAAAAAACATTGTCAATACGGTACTTTTATTTTAACCAAGTTGCAACAAAAGATATTACCATTTTTACAGAAATATTTAATTTATTATTTAGATATTTACATTGTTACAAAAAATAAACACAACTCTTGCAAATGTTTTAAAGGAGTAAGTGTCAACAAATTACAGGAATAAAAATTGTTTCTTGATTACCAAATCACATATTACTAGATTTCTAAAGGAATATGTATCACTGATGAAGATTGGATCCAATGCATACTTGATAAGCATAAGACACTTCTTTTAAAAACAGTTTTTACAAAACTCTTAACCCTGAAACTTGAAAGGGGGTATTGTATGTGCTACAAATTAATAAAAGTGTTATGAAACAGAAATAGAAAAGATCAGAGAATGAAAATTATACAGACAGAGAAAAGACCAGTTTGCTCTGACAAGCATTGTGGTTTGCTTACGAAATCAATACTTTTTGTACTTAGTTGCATCTGTCCTTGAGTGCTCCCATTTGAAGAAAAACAGAAGCGTCTTTTCCCTCCTCAAGGACTTACTATATTCTATCTCTACTTGAACATGGCTGCTGAAAATTCGCATCAAAGAAATAAATTACATTCATTTGTAACAGTATTTCACAATTTTCATTAAATAAATGCAACCCTGGTGAGACCTTTTTGGTGGGAAACTTTCAAAGACACTAGAAATCTTTACTACTAGACTGTCTTTACTTTACTAGACTTAAATGATAGTGTATATATACCTTACAAACTTTTTATAAATCGTTCAAAGGAACATTTGGGAAATTATCAAACATCCACATGTAGGTGATTTATGAGCATCTTATGAGGCCCTGAGTCCAGACGTTTGAGATGTGCCCGGGAAAAAATTTAATTTGCAAAATCTTAATAGCTTGCACAAATAGATTATAATACAGCAGAATTTAAACATTGTTATTAGCCAAAAAATCTCATTTTACAATAAGGACAGTAGCAGGTTTCATTTGGCACTCTGGTTTGCACTTTATCTCAAAGAGCCTAGACTGATGATGCCAGGAGATTGGAAAGTACCATCCATCCCTCATTACTGCCCGCATTCCTGGATATTGCTGATCCACAGCCCTGATCACTAAAACAGTCCCTTGGCGTTCCACTGTGCCAGCCTTAATCAATAACCTGGGATAAGAGTGTCTCTGCCAATTTAACTCTCAAGTTTATACGCACATACACAAGCACCCTGCTGTCAGACTCGGCCCCCACAACAAACATGCCACCATGACTACTGCTGCACTGAAACATACAGTATGTAGCTGTTTTTCAAGTATGAAGAGTCATGGTGATTTTACAGGACGCATTGTACATTACAATGACAATGATTATGGATGCTGATGTCACAAGGTCTGACTTTGTTTATTGAAATTAGCAATGACTCAGAGCTGGATATAGAACTAAGAGACTTACGTCAAGAACAGGAAGATGAGACAGACCCTCTCTGTCATGATAATGTGATGAATTACGTTATACAATCAAGCAACCTACAAAAACCTGTGGGAGCGACACAGACAAAGAAAGAGACACTCTTATCTGTAAAACACATGAATTCTAAAGGAAACAGACCACTCAATTCATTTTTTTAAACAAACTCCAGAAATCACAAACATACTGTACACAATCCCATCCCATTTTATGCTTTTTAAAGATGTCTATCATGCAGGACTGCATTTATTTTTGTATTTACACAATGCAGTCAAAACGGCAATACAGTGACATATGTTGCAATTTAAAACCACTTTTATTTATATGAATATATTTACAAATATTGTTAATTTCTGTGGTGGCAAAGCCACATTTTTAGCAGCCATTACTTCGCTAAAATTACTACACAGTCTTTTGTGTTGATTATGCTGATTTCCTCAGGAAATATTTCTCCCTTTTATTAATGTTGCAAACAATTGTGCAGCCACATCTTAAAAATCTCTTCAATTTGCTAAAATTGCACATCTCGTGCTCTATGTAGGATACTAGATACGCAATATGAATCAACATTAAACAAAGTGAAAACACGCATCTTTTTAAAAATGTTTCACTCAAAAGACAGTCAAAAGACAACAAAATTAGTTTACACTTATACAGGGTGTTTCTAAGCAGCGTCTATGGGAGGGGTGGTAAATTTGACATTGTTCTCTCCTCTGACTGCCGTTATCAGTCTTTCTCAATTTTTTTGTTTTTCTTTAAAGTTTTTCTTTTGCTATTTGAGCAAATGGGAATGCAAAAAAATATATTATATTATATTATATGAGACTCTCTCATTTACTGCTCTTTAAGTATAGTAATCAAGTAACCCAACTATAACGACTTCAGCTGCCGAGAAACCCACAAATGTGTAAAAGGACCATAGGAAAAATTGCCAACTACTATGTAAGTTTCTCCTCCCCAAAATTCCCGCTGCCCTATAGCTTGTTCTCTCATTGGCTGTAGGATATTACTCATGTATTTTTCGGTCAAAACTCCTTTAATACAGCAGGATTTTGAATCACAGACAGGTCCAGATATTAGCATGTCTTTGATACTCCCAGATTGCATCTTTGATCATGACTGTCACTTGTGTGAATAAGAACAAATTTGCCTCCGATTTCAGGCCTTTGTCAGCGATTTCACAAAACCTGTCAGCGAGTCAAAAACAGGGCTACAATTCATGCATTGTAAGCTTGACATAAATTTAACCATTTACAGTAGGTTTATTTATCTACTTAAAGAATTAGTGTGTAATTAATATTTCTAAAAGTTCTCCAACCACTGGTCAGAAGTTTACGCATCCCCTTTCATTTCAGGACACTGTCTACGTTGCTTGGCCACTTGCAACAATATGTTTTTTTTTTTTTCTTTTTAAACCTACCATGTGCCTAATTCAAACCGGTTTACAGTTTGAACTGGTATATTGCCCAACGCTACAGTAAATCTACTGATACAGACAGAGACTTGCACTCTGGGCACACAACAGTGTTCAACCAGGTGTAATCTGAGTGACCTACATAAGTCCCATTGAAGTGGTTTGCTCAGGCTTGCTGAAGCTCTGATTCTTTAGGCTACACATGATTGACAGCTTGTATTGTATCCGTTCTGTCAAGCTTTCTAGAAGGACAAGGCCCTCTTGTCTGCCCACTGAATGATGGAACATTTTGGTTCATTCCAACAAAATAAAAGCATGCCAGGCCCGAGGCGCAAAGGAGAGGATGGGAACAAGCAGCCTGGCCTGAAGGATCATGTTTGGGAGTGAGAGGGGTTATTTATGAGCGACCAAACAAGCTAAACAAACAGCTTAAGGTTACTGAGACAAAATACAATTTGAGTCCAACAACCACAGAAAAGCTCTGATGGTCTCTGAACCAATCACTCCCCTTGTCTCCTGTAAGTTCAGCTTTTATGCTCCAGGAAATAATGTCAAAACACTTTGTCTAACTTAACCTTAAATGTGACAAAGCATAACTATGTTAACTCTAAACCTTCATAGCTCACAGAAGCCGCCATTTGCACAAGGATTAATGACAATTTAGCAAATAAATTATCGCTTAATTTATGTTTCAGCATTGATCGCGGCATGCATTTTGCTGTCTTCATTCAAATGTAATTGTGTAAGCCTAAAACAGTTCAGACTGTAATCGTCTGAGTAACGATGAATTAGTATGCCTTGTCTCCAATCCACAATTATGAACTAGCTGATTACTGTGAGAGGAAAAAGTGGCTGCTCCGGATAAATCGATGGCTTTATTTGAGAAAAGCTTTTAATCCACATTTATCTGAAAAACATCATGGGTTTAAAAATTGTTTCCCATGCAACATTAGAAAAATGATTTATTTACATAGTTAACAGTGCGTATGAGTCAGAGCATTGGTTTAGTGGTTAGTGAGGGTCAGGGGCGATTTTAGCCCATTTTTGGGGGTGCTTCAGCACCCCCAAACTGAATAAAAGCACCCCCAAAGATTTCTAAAGATTTCTAACTTATTTGACAGTTCATGCTGTTTATGTGAGACAGTAT
>JAUMHP010000046.1:5651689-5673685 GCA_032361065.1 Enteromius trimaculatus
GGGACAACTGGAGACATTTAAGGATGTGGGGACTGAAAGAGGCAGGGAAAAATTCTCATTGTGACAAGTAAAGTGTATCTGGGCAGCTCTCTGGGTGCTCAGCACCCCCAAAGCTCTGAACCTAGAATCGCCCCTGGTGAGGGTGCTCTGACACAATGAGCCATGGTGCTTGAGGTGAGAGGTCAGAACTGGTCGTCTATTCTTGTCCTGACAAAACAACATTGCACATTTTTGATGCGATACACTAATAACTCTCTGACTTGATAATGGATTACAGGATTAATATGAATACAATAAAACCACATATTAAAAAACACGTCTTTCTACCAGTGTCTTCAAAAATCTCATAGGGATATATCAGGGATATATCAGATATCGGGGATATATCTCACTACAAAAGCTACAGAAAGCTGCAATTATGTTTTACATTTTTTTCATGAACTAAATAACTTCTACATAAGGGTGCATATACTGTATAATGATTTTTTAGGTGACTATTTTTAAAGCCATTGAAAAGGCTCCCTACGGCACAATAATTAAATACTTTACAGCTGAGCATAGCCAGAAAAAAAAGATAAATAATTTTGCATGACTACCTTCAAGATCTTACTTTAAGAGTTTTTTAAATGTATTATATTTAAATGTATTTATAAATTTATGAATACCTTGATATTTATTAATAAAGCCTATGCTAGCTTCACAGATATTTCAAGCTTTCAAAAACCGCGAGAACTGACGTTCCTATAAGTATTATGCTCAACTGGAAGCATAATGTATTAGTTTATCGCTGTTTAACATCACTGCTGTGTGAGTGAGGCTGTATTCCCTCTTGAGTGACACCTCTATTTCTCTGCTGCAGATAATGGCTCATCCCTCTATATGTTTATAATACTACTTCAGTGAAGATCCTTGTCAATCCAGAAGGTCACCTTGAACGTAAATGGGTCTCAGAAATCCTGCACTTGTGCCAAAGTCCTCTGACAGGTTTTGGAATGGGAAATGGAATAGAAGACTGTTACAAGAGAAGGTAAGGACACACAAGCGCTTGCCATCAAATCCATAATCATTTCCAGTAAAGCAAGCAATTTACTTCTAAAGCCCATTTTTGGGGTGGGAGATTGAACTAAGTAAGTGACACAAAAAGTGCCATACAGTATGCAGCAATTTCCCTGTCGCTTTCTCTTCCACAGGGTCCTTAAACCATTCTTTAGTCACCCTGGATAAAATATATCTCCAACCATGTGGATAAACATCATGTATGCTCTACAGCTCAGAGAAGGCCACTCAAACCCTGAGAGAGCTTTGATTTGCCCAGCAGGATGCAAGTGTTCCTCCCTGCCTTCAACAGATGAGACAGACGCTTCACACAATCAGAGCAGTTTGATGTCTCCCAGCTCAGAGCCGTCCTTTGCACTCAGTAATAGAGTGATGTGAGTGAGTTAGGCAGAGATCACAGCCTTACAGCTGTGCAAAGACAATCCTTTAACAACCATCAGATAAAACCTCAAAGACAATAGACCGTGCCATGTATGGCAGACACCGTTAGCAGCCATAGGCACAATGCACACACACTGTGTTTACTTTGAGATAGCAGTGTTTATTTAATTTGTACACTTAAAAGCTTGATTGCTTTGATCTGTGGGTGGACACCAAAGGAATATGACGTGGAGCCAATACATTGTTATTTTCAATATCACACTTAATATCAGCTTTTTGTATTCTCATTTCTCAGACTCATTACTTGGAAGGAAAACCATTAAATTGCACCCTAGATGCTTGACTGAAATGTAAACAATTCAAACATGTTTGTATATGTAAACTGCATTTTTGTACCTTACCTTTCCTGAACTTCCTACTCCAACATCAACAGGCAGAATGCTGTTAGGAGGAAAAGACATTTTGTTAAGTAAAACGAAAAGCACATACAACTAACTAACAACTTTTATTATGACAAGACTCTCCGCAATACATGTTTGTGATTGGTCAACCTCCAAGAATCATTAAGTAGACAGATATGCAATAGTGTTTTGATCTTGTGATTGTTTACTGGCTATATACATTGTATCTTACTTAATAATTTATTTCCCTATCATACAGTGCACCCTAGTCATAAGACTAGACTTATATAGTGGATACAAAAGAAAGTAATCAAAATGCATCTTAGAAGACAAGACTAATGAAGCATGGAACTAAAAGGCACCTTGCCGGATTTCCAGGGGAGCACTTTAGAAATGAGCACACCCTTCAGAGGTCCCAATCAGCCCATTTCCATTTGGGCCATTGAGAGAGCAAAAGAGATGAGATCCCTGCTGTAAGCCATAGTGCCTCTGTCATCCCACTAGCTGTCATACATATATTTCAACCATCACTGCCTAAAGCACATCATCTAACAATAGCACCTGCATCTAGTTTTAAAATCGCCTCACCGCTATATTTAGAAACTCTCTTTCAAACCCACTAGCTGTATGACTAGATTCACTGACCTGAGAATAATTTAGTAAAAGAGCGAGGCCAAAGCTGAATTTCAGAGGAAAACTGAAATATTGCATAAAGTGGAGCTATTACCATAATGGAAAGAAATGAATCAATTCTCCTAATTGTCTAAATTACATTAGGTAAAGGATCATTAAACGGTGTTGGATCTAATTATTTTAATTTATAATTACCTATTAAAATGAGTGACTCTCAAGGCAGATTTAGAGGATGTTGAAGCAAATGGTCTCGTTGATTGTTTTTTTACCTCCCGACATGCAATCACTAATCGAGACCATTTTTCCACTAAGCATACTGTAAATTACATCGCTTTGCTAATTTTATAACAAAAGAAAAGTGAAAGAAAGGGAAGAACTCAAATCTAAGGAAACAAAAGTTTTGTCTTATAAAGGAACGCAAAATCTTTGTTTTAGATATCTACATTGTTCTTCCTAACACGTCACAAGATTAAATGGGTAAAATCCTGACAAAACCAAGTAATCCCACAACTCTTTTAAAATTGCAGGAGAGCTTTCAACAATATGACTCAAACATTTAAAAAAAAAAAACACATTATGGTCAGTGCCATCAACATTAATGTTATAGCTCTGTACTCTTATTGTGTGTCAACAATTGCAAGCCTCCATTTTTCATAAATTTTCCTAAAAGTTTCATACTGTACATCAAGTGTGACTCACACAGCACTTTTTCACCCTGACACAACAACGGTTTAATAGTTCTCTCAAATCTATTTGGTGAAAAAAATCCATTTTGATGGAGTATGACATATTTCCAATGACTCACAACTGATAACCTGAGCTCTGATGGCAAGAGGTCAGAACTCCAGCTCTCTAAAAGAAAAACTTTTGGAAAAACCTTTGAAGCTTTACCTCTGGGTGTTGCTATTGGCCGAGCTCTCAGCAATCTGTGCACTAGGAATCCATTTGGTCTCATCCACCACAGTGCGCGCGTGAGGCAGCCGCCCCACATCCTTTATGGTCATCAGCATGTGGCGGGAATTCTTCAAGATCTGCACGGCCTCGTCATGAGAAATGCTCCGGAAGCTACGTCCATTGACCTCCAGAACCTGATCCCCTACCTACAAAGATGGAGACAGAGAGGTGCTCCAAATGAGACAAAATGAAATGCAACAATGCCTGGCACAACAGCGCAGGGCCCACGCACCACAGGAACCTGTTTGAAAGAGCAGCCAGCAAATTTACACGTTGAGATTTCAATTACGGCTGATAACTGACAAACAAGCTGTCCCTTCAGTGTGATTTGTACATGAAATAATTTAATCTGTATTGCCAGAGCATTTGCAGCGTGTGGCAGATAGACAGTTATGAATATCATCTGTCCCATTTCCAAATTCCCTCAGTAACAGACTGACAGGAAGTGAGGGAGTTGACAATGAAGAGAAAGAGGAGCATTCACTGGAAATTATTCAGTTACAAGCTACAAATAAAAGAGCTCAATCTGTTCTCATTAAACCTACTCGTCCATAGCTGAATATTGGTGTGTTCTGCAAATCAATATAATGAACATAATTCATGAAAAACTCTCTGAGCAGTTCAGCACAGTGGGACAACAATCAATGACTATAACACTGTTGTTTTACTGAGTTTAAATCATTTAGCATTTTAATTTTAATCTCATGGCATAAATCCATTAAAGGAAACGTTTACTCAAATCTTGAAATTCTATTATTATTTACTTACCTTTATGTCACTGCATACCTGTGCACTGTTATTTTTGTAACCTAACGATGTGGTCATTATGGAAAAAGGCATAATAAACAATAACATTATTTTTTTGTACTCTCTAAAATAAAGATAAAAAAGCTGTCACTGGTATGGTACCTTTTCAAAAGGTGCATGCAGGGCCGGAGTGAGGCACTAAAATCCACCGGGAAAATTCGGACCCCCCCCCAACAAATAGACTTGACCTGCAATCAGTTCATTGGATAAACGCATTCCCCATTCCCAAGAGGCTTTGCTCCATTCTACATTAGACATATAGATAGATATATACTTTATTGATCCCCAAGGGGAATTCAAGAACAAACAAACAAATCAAATTGTTTTTTTTTATTTGTGACCATGCAGGATAAGCTAACCGTGACAAAGATATAGAGAGTGAGCAACTGATATAAGTATTGTTTGGACATTTAGGGGGCAGTATTTGCACTTCCAGTATTTGGCCGCTATTCACAGAGAATTTAGTAACGTCAATGATTCTAATAAGCTCAGGCCGGTCGTGTTCGCCTCGCGCCCACTCAATTTGTGATTCGCTGTGTAAATCTTTCTGCCGGTCGACCTGGATTTTCCCCGATTGCCACTCCGCCCCTGGGAGCATGGTTGGACCTGAAGGGTCCATTTTGGTACCTTAAAGGTACATATTAGTACTTAAAGTGTTTATATTTAAACCTTACAAGTGTTGTATTACCCCAGTGACAGCTTTTGTACCTCTATTTGTGATCTATATACAAACAGATCAGGCTCCAATGTACTAAAAACATTATTTCTGTATTTTTCTACATCATATTTCATGTATTTCAAGGCTGTGATGTATTAAAACTCATCCTGTTTTTTATCTAGTCTATAAAATAAAAACCCTGCCAGCTTTTGTCTAAGCAAGACAAATTCTAAATGATGGATGGATGGATGTTCCGTGAAGTTATAGAGGAAGAAAAACCAAAACAGAAAATATTTTTACAGTGAGGAGGAAACTGCAAACCAGCATTCAAACTGAAGAAGAGATTGTCCCCCTTTTAGACCCTCCTTAAATAAGACCTTGGATATTCCCGTTCTTTTCACCGGGGGGGTAAGAAAATGCAATTATTGACATAACATGATTTTTGTTTGCCCAACATTTCTTCGATCACTGGTGCAAACCAAACCTCTTCCACCCCTCCTTTTGTTTTCTTCAGCAAAGGAGAAATAATAAAGAGAGATTAGTTATCGATGTGTGTCTGTTTCTTCCTCTCTGTGCAAACGTTCTTCATGCAGTGGAGTCAGCAGCCAGAACGCACTATAACTCACTGGTGAAGAGAGAGAGGAATAGTAAAAGAAAGACAGAGAGAGAGAGAGAGACAGAAAACGAGAGAGAGACAGGGAACGAGAAAGGGTGATTTATAAGCTGCAGGAACTCAAGGATCCTTCATTTACTCACAGAAGGGAAATCACTGGCATTCTTCTACCAAACTTTCTTCACCTTTAACACTCTCCAACGCTCTGCTGAGCTCTGCATCCTTCTATTCTTTCCTGACTACTCCTCCACCCTCTGCACCATTACACCACTCTGTCATCCATCCATCCCACTCTCCTCTAATAGCCCTCTACATGACTATATACTTTATTAATCCTTTGGGGACAATCAACGCTAACATTAAACATGTACCACACAAATGTATGAAGTTGACATTTGTATGCACTTTGTATGCATTACCAGAATTGGCTTAGACTGTTGACAGTACTAAAGCATGACAAGAGTGCAATGTAATGTAACTATACACATCCTGTGTGCCATTAAATTGTATATAGACACTTAAGACCAATGTAAAAAAAATAAATAAATATTAATAATTATTATTAATAATAAAAAGTGTTAATTGGTAATTAATAATAATTACATCACTACATCAATACCCAAATATTAAACAGTCACACTTATTTTAAAATAAAGCATTAACACTTAGTAAAACACAAAAATAATAGAAAATGTATAAAGTTATTATAAATCTGGTAAATGTAAACAGACTATATACATCCACTAAAATTATTAAAACAAGTTGGATAAAATTCCCAAAATGCAAGATTCCAGACATTTGTTTTTCAGGGCCAGTCTATGTGTTATACATATAAAGCAACAATGTGTCCTTTAAAATCAAAAAAGCTTAATCTCACTTCATTTTCATGTACTGTACTAAATCCCGATACACAATTGGGATTTTTCATGTGTGACTTTTTATGAGTGCTTGGGTCTGTCCCAAATCAAGACTGAAACACCTTAAGGAGCAATAACTATGCTGGACTATAGACATGACCCATATAAGCTCTTTTGAGGCTTCTCACTAGGTCATTTTGTAGCTCTATTTCTATCCTTGTCTGCCTCTGGCTGTCTCTTTGTGTTCTCTGGGTGAGTCTAAATGAAACAAATATAAAAGTCTCAGACAAAGTTATTATAACACAGGCAGGCTTCAGGCCCACTCCTTTAATACACAAACAGACTCCTTGGGCTTGTCAGCTACAGTTGAACGGGACACCAGCAGTGGTGAGGCACAGATAAATGTGTCCGACGGCATTCCGCCACAGATCCAGGTGAGCCCAGCTCATCTCTGAGGGGAACGGACATTAATTAGGCCCAGTGTTGAGCTACGCAGATGGGACAGATGCCGAGCTATCAGTCACTTTTACCTCCAGCGCAGCTGAAAGTTTAATCTACATGGCTCTGAGTTCAGCAGACAGGGAAAGGGTTTTTGGGAAATGGTGGGGGAGGCTGCTTGAAGGGAAATGCGGTTCAGAAGAAAGGAATTATGGAATAAGTTCAAAGGCCAGGAGTTTTGCCAGAAGCTCTAGCTAAAAAAGAGCTAGTAGGAGGATCCAAAACTTAGTGGAAAATATGGTCTTTGCTGAGGAACACTGCTTTGTACTCCACACACACACATATTATAGGCAAAGATGTATATGTATATATATATATATATATGCAAAGATGCATTAAATTGATTTAAAAATATTCTATTTTAAATAAACGCTCAAACAAATTGTCACGAACACTGACTGTTGCAGCTTCCCTCGTGTGACAAGGAGTAAGCGACACGAAGG
Source organism: Enteromius trimaculatus (assembly GCA_032361065.1). Taxonomy (NCBI): domain Eukaryota; kingdom Metazoa; phylum Chordata; class Actinopteri; order Cypriniformes; family Cyprinidae; genus Enteromius; species Enteromius trimaculatus. Next base: position 5,658,991 of record JAUMHP010000046.1, read on the forward strand.
ATTCTATGCAAAAAAGGTTTAATAAACACGTTCAAAGCCACAAAACAAAAGCTGTCAGGGCAGCAACGAGCAAGACACGCAGGGTTACATGCAAACAGACAAACATCACGTCACTTTAACAAGACCTCAATGCAAACGAAAAGACAAGGGTATTTAAACACAAACTAATCAAAGGCTAAAGTGAGGACAGGTGTACAAAACAGGTGAGACGATTGAACTTAATTAGGGAAAAACCAAACCAGACAGGACTAAACCAAAATACACAAAGACACGGGGGAGACAGGACAGACAGGGGCAGAATGTCACACAAATCATCTAAAAATCCTAAGAAAAAGTATAACAGTTTCCACTAAAACATTAAGCAACAACTTTTTTGTTGTTGTTTTTTAATAATTAAAGTGGAAAACAGGTAAAATGTAAATCATATTTTACAAGACTATAATTTTTACTGTATCAAATAAAAACCTAAATAATTATTTAAAAGCAGGTAGAAAAAACATAACATAAGTGATTATTTTCCTTCAAGACAGGGACAAAATAAAATAAAACTGGCATTTGTTTCAGGACAGTTACAAAATAAAGCCACATTTTAAAAAAAGTACAATATGTTACCTTCGTAATAACAGTAAAATGTGTTTTCCACATGAAAATATATATAGATCATTGTTCTGCAAGTCACATAAATTTTACATCACTTGCAATAAATGCTTTTGCCTCTGATTCTGATAGCTTTTAAAATTTTATTAAGCATATTGCTCATGGTAAGTGTTTTTAGCATCCTTTCATTGCTTATTTAGTTCTGCTTCTTGTGTCAATAAGAAAGTTTTTCAGTGATCTAGACATATTGAGAGTCGACTGGTGTTTAGAGGAGTTCTTGAGTGGAACCTCTAGTCCACTGATGAGAGGTTCATTGAAGAAGCACTAAATCCCAAACAATTATAGAGAGAGCAAAATGAAAAGCCTCTCCAAAAAGCAAGCAGTCAATCTTTCATCTCCTCATCGCAGCCATCGCTCTCCATTAGAGGAGTACAGCAACAGTTGTGCCTCCAACAGAACACTGTTGAGCTGAGTAGATTTATGTGTTCTTGTAATACAGTAAGGTTCAAATCTATCGCAAGGAAAGACTCATGATAATTGGGGTTGATAATTGCAATATGCAATTAAACAGAAAAAAGTGGGACCGTTTCCCAGTAATTTCTGGGAAAGCTGCAGTACGCAGGTAGAAACTACATACACATCTAGTTACTATGTAAGTACTCAGGTATTAGGGACACTTATATAAAGTGGGACCGTATTCGATTTCAAACAAAGTATGATTTGCAGGTCCATAAATTTGATTAATAAAGCCTAATTTGTACATACAGTAATTACTTGAGGAATATTATGTTATGAATTCAAAACTATTTTTACATGCTCCAAGATTGGAGAACTGATACTTTTGTATGTGTCGTTACATACGCAGCTTCGTTTGTACAGGTTGTCTTAATTCAGTAAGTTTACTCGGCAGTTCACGAGATATGACGTTGCACTCTTTCTTATGCAATCTGCTTAAGAAAGTTAAAATAGCACAGCTATATCAATAAGTGTGTTCTTAGATCACTTTGCATTTGTTAACATTAACGGGGATGTTTAGGGGTTGGCTTAGAGGCACATATTTCGAATGAGTCTCGATCAAGTTTTTATAGTGATCTCATCTAGTGATCAGGGATTCGGAAGGCCACGGCGGAGCCAGAGCGAGATAGGACCAAGGCGGAGCTGGAAGGAGGGAGGAGCCTGACATAGCCGATGGGACGGAGGAATGAGGCACATTCGAAGGAGTGGAGTCCCGAGGCGGCGGATGGACTCCAACTTACCAAGGTGGAGCCGGAGTGACGATTGAGCCCGGTGGAGCTAGTGACCGGACAAGAACCGATGAAGAGGAGGGAGCTAGGGCCCATGACGAAGCCGACGGGTCAAAGGACCGAGGTGGACTTCTGGCTTGGGAGGCTGGAGGAGGAGTCGGGGAGCACCCCGAGCCAGGTGGCGCTGGAGGATGGCAGTCTTGTGTGGCTTGCCCTGGCTGGATGGTAAGTTGTGGGCCAGCAGCAGGACTGTCAGATGACAGCAGGGCATGAGTTTGATGTGGGTGGGAGGGCGGTCATTTGCTTGAGGATGGTTCTGGCAGCGTTCGTTCAGATGACGACTCTTGCAGCGTGAACTCGGTCTGGTTAGAAATCAACTTTCCCAGATGTAATTTAGGGGCTGGAATCGGGATTGGCATTACTGGCCGCGATCTAGGGGCTGGAATCAGGATCGACGCTTTAGGCTGAGATGGATATACTGGAGGGCGCTCTTGCAGTGCAGGCTTTGGAGCTGCTCATGGGAGTATTACCTCGGCCATCAACTGAGCGAGGGAACCTTGATGGCTGGAGATGGAGAACTGACTCGCAGGATGACGATCCAGCCCCAACCAAAACAAAGTCCTCAGAGCTTGATCTTCCCCGGGCACCAGGCGAGCAATCCAGAGAAATTCTCTGACATACTACAAAACGGGACGATAGTCTTGGTATAACAGGGAGAAATCAGGACAGGTGAGGAGCACAGGTGGATCGGATAACTAATTATCTAAACAAGGACAGGAACATGACCAAATAAGGAAAACCAGGCAGACTTGAAAACGAAAACAAAACAAAAACATGAAACACTCAAACACAGACATAAGGCGTTACACAGAGTTTTCAAACAAATACTTAAAGAATATCATGCTATGACTTCAAAACAATATTAATATGCTGGGATATTTGATAACTGATTCTTTTGAATGTTAGCATCACACATATCCAGCTTCAGATCTATCACAGGTTTGAATCCAGTGTAACTACGGTTTAACAGAACAGTACAAATCTGCATCAACAAATGCTTTTTTATATCAGTTTTGTGGGTAGGAATAGGGTTGGATTTGGTGTAGGGCATTTTTCAAGCATGATAGAGCATTAACTTTTAGCAACAGTCCATGGATATTTCAATTCTGTCCCACAACAGTACATACCTATATCAATGTAATAAAAATGTGCCAGGGTTCACACATTGAACCTGTGTTTTAGCACTACTTAGTGGGCATATCTCTTTGAAACTGCGGCGAAACGTTAAGTAAGGTACGTAAAAATGGTGTTGCACAAAAAGTGCACAGAGGTACATATTTTTATGAGACCAGGTGTACAAATGGAAAAACAGACAATAAAATATCACACTTTTATTTCATATAAAGATAAATATACTGCTTACTAAATAAAATAAGCTGAACTTAAATTAATGCAGAATGAAACCATACTGATGACAGTAAGAAATGTATTTTACTACTAATACTAATAATAATAATAATATGCTTTCTGGGGCTCTTATAGACCTGATTTTCAAAAATCAAAAAATCTAGAGATAGAGCAAGTTGTGAGTCCTGAGTTGTGACGTCAGACGCAGAAGACAGGGAAAACATCTCCAAAAATCCATTTTGAGCTATTAAGAGCACTTCAAAAGAAATTGGGCACTGGTAAAACATTTACCAGGCCTATAATACAATGAAATAGCATAGCATATATAATTGTTGAATGGCTATTAATGGAGAAAGATACTCTCTGCTGCCGAATGGAGCAGCTGCAGCATCTACAACCAGAGCTGCAACAACAAACAGCCATGCTACCCAACTGAACCTTGACTCTCTTGGTCTAAAGATATAAATATGTCCTCCCTTTTCAAAATCTTTACATTTCTGGATTCAGACAGATGCTGGTCATTTCAGTGCAGATAAACCAGATCTTCTAACACTGCCATCCTGATCCAGAATACATTCTCCAAAATCGTCTTAACGTTGTGTTTGTCTCACTATCCTGCCACGTTTTGATATGAAATGTCTGACTTTTTATCACCAGCACAAGTAAACACCAGCTCTGACATGAGACGCTTACAAATCAACCCTTTTGCTAATGTTTTTGTCATGCAGCAAAGCAGCGAGAATACAAATGAATGGTTGTGGACATGCAGAAGCACGGAGCTGCATTACCAAAAAGGTGACGTAAAATATTTATCCTTGTCTGTTGGGACAGAGGTGGTAACTAAAGCCCAATTACTGAATAACTCAAGACCATAAAGAGAGACAGAGACTGAGGAAGGCAATATCATGTCAAATAAACAAAATAAAAACACAAAGGGTTTATTATTAGCAACAAAACAATCCATCTCAATAGATTAATGCAGACCGATGCTATGATGAAGATTCAGGCTTGTGATATTTTCCAAAAAACCTACCCAAACTACTCTCCAGCTGACTGGAGAAAGAGGAAACATCTTTCATCTTTCTTTCCATGGATTGATGCCAAAATGTTAAGAGCTCACTCAATCTTTTATGTGGCCAGCTTTGGATTTAGTGCCGCTTTGTTTCTACATCTTATAGTTTGGCAGAGGCCACCTCAACCAATATACTCACACCACAAATTTAATTAGACACACTAAATGCAGTCCTGCTGAACCCCAGCAACACTTTCAAACACTTGCAGCTTTTCAAAAAAAAAAAAAAATTATGTCAACATGTCTGAAACTATTTGTGTTTGTTTTAACCGAACAGATGAAGAATACTTCCAGTCAAAACACAATGACTTGCAGTTTCAAACATGATTAACTTTCCTGTCAGATGTCAGGTGGCTTGTAAATTTTGCACCCAGCAAATGAGCTGTTTTCAACATCATTATTGATGAAGTGCTGACTGACTTAATCACTGATTGACTGATGACTTCTAGCAATCTTATTAACAAATCACTGCACACTGCTCCCATCCAAACAAGATTTAGGCTGAAATTAGAGCAATCAGTTCACGTCTGAGTTGAGGCACAAATAATAGCGTAAAAAAAAGTCATAGTAGACTCTCAAATAATTAAAGGAACAGTTCACCCAAAGATATAATCATTTCTGTCATAATTTAAGTATTTTCAAACGTGAATGAATTATTTTGCACTGCTGAACACAAAGAAAGATATTTTTGGGTCACCATTAACTTACATAGTAGGAAAACGTCAATGGTGACCCAAAATAGTCTGGTTACAAACGTTTATCAATGGATTGAAATAAAGAAAGAATAAAGAATTCATACAGGTTTGCAACTACTTTTCATTTTTGGGTTAACTATTAGAAGTTAAGTTCTGAAATTGTGACTCAATATATTTTACCTTTAGTCCACTGTACTCTGCTGCAGACCCTCGGTCCACTCCGGTGATATAAATGCCCAAAGCATACTCAGCACCTCCACGGATCATCAAACCCAGAGATCGCCCATCATCCAGTGAGATATTCACCTGGGGAGAGAACACACATTTGTATATTATCATGCTTATCTGACTTGTTTATGTATTCAGTAACAAGTCTTCACAACAGCACAGCTCCTAAAGCAATCTAACAGTACACGTCCAATTCATTCTCCAGCTGAGCAACAGACTCCCAGGGAAACTCTGGGACGGACAGCTAAGAAAGGGTTGAAAGTGTCAAGTTTATATAAATAAGATGAAAAACAGCTGTGACGTCTGCCACAAGTATTTCGAAACCTGCTGGGGCTTTGGTTGAATTCAATGCATAAATCACAGCTACATTTCTATATTCATCTTAGATTACAAAAACAGATATTCACCTGTTTATTGTCACTAGACTATGGCTGCATTAAGAAATGTATAATTCATGCTGTATTGAAATATTTTTAGTTCACTTTTTTCCATTCGTAATCTATTGTAATTGGATACGTTTATTAGTTTCTGTAACTTTGGAAAATGTTTTGTAAAAAGCTTTTCACAATGTTACTTATATTTTAGTGCTGTCGGACGATTAAGTGTGGACAGAATAAAGTACAAACTTCCAAAAGAAAGGTGTACTGTGTACATTTCTTATGTATACATAAATACCAACACAAATATTTTCAAAATATATACTGTATGTGCGTGTAAATACAAATTCACAATAAATGTACACAGCACACATACATATATTATGCAAACAAAAACTTTATCGCTATGAATCGTTTGACAGCAATACTTTATTTTCACTGCATTTCACATGTCCACTGCATATCTGGAAATGTTCTTTACCTTCTGAAAGTACATAACTTAGTAAATATAATTTTTGATGCATTACATTTAACAACTCTTTTTTTATGGAAAAATTTATGAAATAATATAGCCAATTTGATTATCTTGCCTTTGGGTAATTGTATAGCTGGAACTTTAATAAATAGATGGAATTCAATGAAATTTTTTACACATTTTGCGTAAACAAATTCTAAGTTATGGTAGTTTAATGTGACCTTCATAAAATGTAAAAAAAAAAAAAACAATGACTGCATTTTGAAATCATTAACAGTACATACTAAACATAAATACACTGCTGTACATTTAACAGGCACAGCTTCAAAGCAGCAGCTATCCAGTACTCTAATTGAACACGTACTATACTGAGGATTATTGGTTAGCGGGTGGGATATTTACCCCCGAGTTCAGACTGTGGTTGCACACTTCATTTCGCTCATCAGTTATGGACGCCCCATTACTAAAGAAAACTGCTGAGGCAATGAAGAGGAGGTGACTATAAATTGACTCACCCACCCATCAGGATTCTAGTGATGTTCGACCTGAATGAAATACCAATAAGATTCAAGTCTGGAATGCAGCACAACCAACTACTGCGGCATCTAAACCCTAATGAACATTTACCAAATCAATTAAAGCTGTGTTTATCACCTCTCTACGGGCTTGACTGTGGCTTTGAGGTGATTATATTTCTTTAGTTCTCATCTATCTTACATCGTTTTGTACTAAAAGTAGATTAGATTAGATTCCCAGAATCCAGATGTGATTCTCCTCAGCATTATTCATGCTAACTATGAGGGAAGATTCTGTGTCTGCTTGTAGCGTAACGAAGCAGCCACTTTCTGACCTCTAGAGCAGTCATGCACATTTCACAGTCCCGCATAGTTTTGTCTGATTGGTTACACTGAGGAAGAATTCAAAAAAAGAATTTAAAGTGTCTCATGACCTTAAATGTCAGCTCGTAACACGTACATGTACATGTGTAAACACAATTCAGTATACCAACATCCTTATTCATTCCTCTTGCATTACACGTAGTGTGATAAATGGTTAATATGGATTTGGCTAGTTCATCTGAACTCAGATGAAAGTTCAAATGGGTCATATCAATCACATTGACACAGAGAGCATTTCAGGTGAGCCAGGCCCAAAGCGTGCCTGAAATACTCTTTCAGCAGCCCCACATCCGAGCCAAAACAGCACAGACCCCTGCTAAAGAAACTCTGCACCTAACACGCTCCACTGCCTCCATCCAAAACAGATAGATCACTGTCAGTGCTTGTAATTAGGGCTACCTTGAGTCATCCATAATCAAATCTGAAGAAACAAACAGTTTTTGTTGTTGAATTAGCCATTGTGTGAAATTTAAACAGTTGTCAAGGGTGAAAATCTCTTATGGCATTTTAGGTTTTATAAGTGATTTTACAGGCAACTGAAGGAATAGTTCACCCAAAAATGAAAGTTTTGTCATCTCTTGTCGTTCCAAGACTTTATAAGCTTTTTTCTTTTGTTGAACACAAAATAAGATGATCTAAGATAAGTTTTTTAATGAACCAAACAGTTGGTGTCTCCGTTAACTACTACTATAGAAGTCAACGGGGACCAACTGTTTGATTACCAGCATTCTTTAAAATTCTTTTATGTTCAACATAAAAAGTTCTACAAATCTGGGACACATTTGAAAGAGTGAGTAAATGATGACAAAATTAAACTATCCCTTTAAAGTCCAAATTAAGGTCCACATCTGTCATTTGTAAGTGAATTGAAGGAATAGTTCACTCAAAAATGAAAATTCTGTCATCATTTATTCACCCTCGAGTAGTTCCAAATCTGTATGAATTTGTTTGTTCTGCCGAACACAAAGAAAGATATTTTAAATAAAGTTTGTAACCAGGCTGCCTGGCAGACCGCACACAACATTCGCTTTTCAGCAAAATATATCACTTATTATGCTAATTTCTTGCGTTTCAAATGATGGCAGATTTCTGGGAGAGTGGGAAGGGAGAATTTGAATGGAGAGATAGGAAGTTTTGGATTGCATAAAATAATAAATGAAACAAACAGAAACATGGTGAATGAGAAGTAAACAGCACAAGAGTTAATGTTTTATGAGACTTTGGGAGCAGGCTGAGTGAGACGTTTTGTGGTGTATGTGCATCGCTGTAATGAGTCTGTGTGTGTAAATGTATGGGTGTATGCATGTGTAAATGAGTGCGTGTATAAATAACAAAGCCTCCACAATGAAAACGGCGCAACCCAGTGTCCCAAAATTTCTTGTATATTTGTAATATAATTAAGTAGGAAGTGTTGGATTATTTCAATCATGATTTCTCTATTTTTTAAACTATAAAAACAGAAAATGTATTCCAGTTTTTTTTTTTTTGCTTATTGTTGTCTGTTTAAATGATGTTTACAAACTCACCACACAACTTTAATGGCAGCCAAATGGTACTTTTTTTAAAAGCCATGTGTTTTCTGAACAAAATGACACCTTGAACTTGAAAATAGCACATTCTGTTAGAATTTTACCTATTTTGCCCTTAGGTTTTAAAAGGTTAATATAACTATTAAATGCATATAAAATATATATTCCTAAAAATATGATTAGCTGTGATCTTTCTCCACTTTTTTTACTTTTCTAGCTCAATGCAGTAAATATTACACATATGAGATTCCACGTGGCCAAAAAACTCCTCCATATAGAAAGTAACCTTTAGATATGCAATATAAACCTAAGATGAACCATTTTTAACACTGACATTGAAAAAAATGTTGTATTTAGTACATTTAGTGGCAACTGTTTTGGACTTTTCAGACATTGTGAACAGTGTTGTGATTGGTGACTGCTGTCCTTACGGCGTATTTAGCTGAAGAGGCAGAATAAAGGATGAAGGTGTGAGAGGCATAGCAGGGAAAGTTGATAAATGTGTGTGTGTGTGTTAATGCACCTACAGAGAAAAAAAATCCTGCAGAGCTGGTTCGTATTTAGCTGAAAGGAATCACTGAGGCATTACAGTCATTTCTACACTCGTTAGAGCTGTCATTTTAAATATGAATAAACTGAGTGACACAACAAGTGGAGAGGGAAAAGCCACAGATGTTTAGCACTTTACAACATCACCCTGAATTTTAAATGGCTTACAGTATATGTTTCACTCAATCTGTCAACATGAGTGTTTGTTTACACTCACCTTCTTCTCAGCACCCTCGTGACGAATGTGTGTGTGGCCGTGTTGCTGGACATCCGAGAGTCTTCCTCCTGAACCATGCTGCTCCAGCAAGTCTGGTGGTGGAGACACACTGCGGCCCTGAGGGTCCACCCATGTGTACACGTGATTGGTCACGTAACCACCTGGGATCCGTCCCATAGAACAGACCGACATTGAGAGCTTCTTAGAGCCTTTCAATACCTGTGAAGGGAAAACAGATGAACGAGGACAAGAAAGGAGGGAACAAAAAGAGGAGTAAAGAAGAAATGAATAAATAAATGACTGTCTCTAAAATCTTAGATCTTGTCTTCAAATTAGCCTTTAAAAGGACGTATGATATATCGGTATCATGTTAATTCGCAGTCAACATTAGAAATGTTTAATCTCTTCATTTCAATGAAATGTTTGTGCTCATATAACATTTATTCAAACCTCACCTTTAAAACATCAAAAATGAAATCTTTAGCAAAAAACTAATCAATTTCACATACTGTAAATTATACTATTTTTAGCTTTTTTTTTTTTTTTTACTAATTTACACAGTTTAGAATTGTAACATTAAGACATTTGTTAGGTCCCCATGAGGAAACAAGCTTATAAATCACACAGAATTAAGTTTTTGAAAATCTAAAAGTGCACACAGTTTCCTGTAAGGGGTAGGTTTAGGTGTAGGGTCAGTGTAGGGCAATATCACATACAGTCTGTACAGTATAAACACCATTACACCTATGGAGAGTCCCCATAAAACATGTAAACCCACATGTTTGTGTGTGTGTGTGTGTGTGTATACAGTTTGTTTTTAGTGTTTATTTGCAAAAACAGATAACTTTTTGCTTTTGCTTTCATTTATTATGTTATGAACATGTTATTATTGCATTTTATTGTGTTAGTTGGCTGTCATTTTAAGTAATCTGTTTTTGAAAATAAATAAGTAAATAAATATATATATGTGTGTGTGTGTATACACAGTATATTTATAGAGAAAGCCTATATAGAGCCTATAAATAATACCACTGTATAATAAGTAACACTGGCTAATACTAGATTCAAAGATTAACAACTATAATTATATAAACATAATAAATATAATTTAATAATTTATAAATTGATTTTATTAAAAAGTGTAAATACTAAAAATCAATTTTCTCCTCCTCAGGATGCACAGTGACCTACTGGAGAAGTGTTTCTCCGTTCAAAAGATCTTACTGACTCTAGAGCAGGTCTCTTGTGAATTGCTTCAAGTCATGTAAATCAGTGCCACCACCTCCCATGCTGCTCTCATCTCTAGCAATGTCCACAGACATCCATCTGTGACATTGAATATGCTTTACAGGGACAGCACTGGACATCTCAGTGTTTTTTCAGTGCGACTGCAGATACAGACAGCACCACCCTGCACTGAGCAGACAGTTCAGACAGACACCAGATTTTGAAATCCCTTGGAAAGGTTGGATCAAATCACTTAGAAGTATTTCCAACAGTATTTGCAACTCTGTTTTTGGGCTTCCTCAAAGCAGAGAGAGGAGGACAGGAAGAAAAAGAATAAGGATATAGACTGAGTCAGTGTTACAGAAAGAATATGAACAGTATCCACTGATTCTCCTAGGAGATGCTCTCTGACACTGATTTCAAATGATCAAGACAGAGAAGAAGCACTACAAAGATTATGAGTAAGAACAATTAGAGACATACATGAAACATGTTGATCTTCAGAGGGCTGCTCAATCAAGATCAAAAGCACTCAGTGGCATAAATGCATGAGCAGACAGGGCCACGCAAGTGAATGAAATCCCTCCGGCTCGCTCACAGAGAGCTCCACTGTTGGTCATTTACATGGATCTCCATAGATTAACATAAATGTTTAATTGGAGCAGAACAACACATTCAACGTTGCTTTTTCTGGCGCTGCTGTTGCTCCATGAATTATTAACAATGGCATGTGTGTCCTGGTTTAAAACTCACAAACACTTTTAAAGCAAAGGTAGGCAGGGGGCTAAAAATACAAGCACCAAACCTGTGAAACCGCGTGGAGCGTTTCATCTGCAGCTTTTGAATGGAGCACTTGACCAAATGTGGTCAGCTACATAACAACACCTCAGTGTGCAAAAAACAACAGCACGGACAGCTAGCAGAGCTACTGAGTGGATCTCTTACATAACAGACAGTGCTGTATGTGGGGAGTTTTTAGCCACTGAGTAAGAGAGACGGAATAAGAGAGAGACTCAGTTCTGTGTGGATGTACAGCGGATGAGTCACGTTGTTATATTTTGAGTAAGAGGGTTCAAAATGCATTTTCTAAAATAACAGGCTTTTCAGATGTCAAAGAGACTCATCATTTCATCAAACCTCACACATCGAACTAGTTAACCTTACTAGAGATATTATAAGGAGAAGAGACTTACTACTTGAATATATTTGGAAAAATAAAGAAGTGCTAAATATGGCAGCTGTAGTAGTCCGACATACAGTTAAATAAGAAAAGGAAGGCTCAATATGGTGACTGTAGGACAGGAAGTACTGTCTAACAGTTAAAATAAGTTTTTTACTCTAGAATATGCATAAACATTAGCTGAATCAAGATGAATATACTGCTAAAGCAGCACAATATGCAATATCAAACTGTGCCTAAATTTTATTAATAATTTATGGAAGTAGGACATGATCTTGATAAGCAATTTTGGATATTTCCGTTTTAGATCAGAGTGTTAAGCTGTAAAAAAAAAATAAAAGAAATTGAGAAAACTCAAAAGACACCAACACAAATAAGTTGAGAAAACTCAGAAATCGGCTAAAGCTGGTTGCCTTAAATGTTTTCACTTTTCTTTATTTTTTTGACAGTGCATTTCCATACTGGAATGATTTCTGAAGGATCATGTGAGATCAAAGACTGGAGAAATGGTGGCAGAAAATTCAGCTTTCCATCACAGGTATAAATAACATTTTAAACATATTTTATATTGGAAAACAGTTAAATCAAATAAAAAAATGTTATTGTAATAATATTTAAAAATATTTAATTTTTTTACGGTGGCCGAGAGAACTCAATGCACTGCAACTTAAAAAAACACATGCAAACAGAAAAAACGACAACACAGTACGAAAACATCTTCAACACAGAAACGCGCTGCAAACACACGAACATGTTGCAAACACAGAAACGCGCTGCAATTAGCACAAACCACAACGGAAGTGCTTCAGGGGGACTTCAAAAAGTCACTAATCAATCTGAGAGTAACTCTAGTGTGTTCGTGTGTTTGCAGCGCGTTTCTGTGCTTGCTTGCGTTGTGTGAATTTGCATGTGTTTTCTTCTGTTTGCATCTGTTTTCTGAAGTTGCAGCGCGTTGAGCTCTCTCTGCCACCGTAGTTTTTGCTGTATTTTTTTTATCAAATAAATGTAGCCTAGTAAAAAACAAAACAAAAACATATATATATGTTTCATATATTTGTGAAAAGGAAAACCAGTTCCAACAAAAGCAATTTGATGTGATTTCTAAGAACCTCTCACTACCATCAGATCAATCAGATGCATTGACTTTCTCTTCTTTGATGGCCTAATGACTTATACTCCTACAATGGAAGTCAAATAAACCACCAACACGTCAAGCGGGTAGAACATGTCATGCCATATTTAAATATCTTGCATTTGAAGACCAATATTACTTGAAATTCATACAATCATAAAATTGTATGAAATCCAAATAAACCAATAGCCAAAAATATGTTGTATGTGTCAAAATTATTGATTTTTCTTTTAAGCCAAAATCATTAGGACTTTAAGTAAATATCATGATAAATATATCAAAGCTTCATTTCTGATTAGTAATACGCATTGCTAAGAACTTAATTTGGACAGCTTTTTTAAAGGGGATTTTCAATTTTCAAATAGTTCTGTCTCAACCAAATATTGTCAAATCCCAACAAAACCATGCATCAATTGAAAGCTTATTTATTCAGGTTTCATATTATGTATGAATTTCACTTGACCCTTATGACTGGATTTGTGGTCCATGGTCACAAATGTGTTTTAAATATATTACTAGGAGAGCATAAAAGACATCTTTTTAAAATAAAAAAATCACCATTAACCATTCAAGTAGGTAGGAGCTGCTTTATAATACCTGGAGGCATTACCAAAATGGCCATGTGCACGATTTGTCCTAAACAGGCGCACAGGCTTCCAGAAACAATACACCTGTTTAAACTTCTTTGTTAAGCTTCAGCAAGAAAGTAACACTCAAAAAGAAATTGAGAGTGAAAATGAGGGCGTCTGACAGGGCTTTAGTGAATAAACCATAAGGCAGAGTCTCTTCATCACTGAGGCAAAGGACACACCTGACATTTCTGTGCTGAGCCTCAGCAGACGTAGCCCTCTTCCGATAAGAACGTGTAACAATCCTATTCCCCACTCGTACCCGACCAGACGCCAACTGAGACCTGTGCTGACCTGGATATAATGAGTGGTGACAGAGTCGGCGATGACTAAACAATGACCTCACAGCCTTTAACACGGACGGGTCTGCTTACTCATTCTAAGCAATGCAAATCTGCCGCCACAGTCGCAAACACTGAAAGCTGACAGCAAAAGGATTTTAATACTAAAATGTTGGAAAGGTTACAGCCAAAAGGGTCAAGAACTGGCTAGTTAGCATAGCATGCTGGCAGATGCTGTAACTACACTATTATGGAGCTAAATGTATCTTTCTTAATTGACTTCCATTTACGAAATGACTGTTTATTCTGATTAAACACATTTCGCATTTGTATGTATAATATTCATCAATACACAGAAATTGCATTGATATTTTTTCAGTCTGCCAAATTGTATTCACTTTTCAGGAGAGTTACTACTGAAGAGTTTGAAGGGACTCGCCCCATCAATCCATATTGTACACTGTAAAAAATAAATGTAATTGTAAACTCTTGTAAAAATGCAACAGAAAAAAAAAACGTTAATAGGTTAACTCACGCCGTGGGCGTGTCCTTGTGTTTATGTTTGATCATGTCCATGTGCTTATTTGTTTTTGTTTTCATTCTGTCCCGCGTGCTTTGTCTCATTTGTGATCCCGCCCCTCTCATCAGTGTTTGATCCTCGATCCTCGTCCAGCTGTGTTTTACCAGGTGTCTTGATTGTGTCTTGTATTTATTTCATGCCCTGTTCAGGGTTCTAAGTCTGTTGTTGAAGTAATGTTGCGTTCCTTTTCAGGAACTCACACTGCGTCTATAGACGCTTTGGGAACGCCTCTGCGTTTGCCACGCTCTGAATCTGCTGCAAATCTGTCCAAATAAGGCTCCAGCCGTCATAGATGGTGACGTCATGACTGCTGGAGCTAGAAAACCCAGGTGCGCTGCATCACTCATTAGCTTCTTTCATTCAGCACGCGCTCTACT
>JAUMHP010000046.1:5674401-5716990 GCA_032361065.1 Enteromius trimaculatus
CCTTATTTGGACAGATTTGCAGCAGATTCAGAGCGTGGCAAACGCCGAGGCGTTCCCAAAGCGTCTATAGACGCAGTGTCTTGTTCCTTCAAGGAACTGGGGTTATATACATAACCCAGAGACGTTATCCTTGTTTTCATCTGCTGCCCTTTTTTGTTTTGTCTTTGTTTTCGAGTTTATAAACAAGGGAATACTGTTGTGAACATTAAACATAAAAATGACTTAAAAAGAACTTATTTATTTACATATAGTATCAAACGTGTTTGTGAAACATGAAGCCAATCAAGAAAAATCTGTATCTAACTGTACATCAGGTGTTCAGTACAAATTTTACATCTTTATCTTTTGAATAGCTATAATTCACTATAGAGTCGATTTAATCTCATCTACATTATAGATCACCCTTTTTGTGACACTTAAGTAGCTTTCCAATATGCTTAATCATTATCGCGTTGAGAACTTGACTTGAAGGCCAGATTAGTTACATGGAATTTATGTCTCAGAACGTTCTGTAAAAGATTCAAGTCAAGTACTTCCAGTAGGTGTTCCTAAATAAAAACTATAGAGCTACATAATACAAAATGTGGATAAAATAATTTAGAACTTTTTTTAAAATGTTCATATTTAAATCTCTTACTATTGATCACAGATTATGTGATATATGTGTGATAAGAGACATATGTGAGACTTCTGGGGTTTTCTCTCATGAGAATAATCAGAGAAAAAATAGACAAAAGTACTAGTTTAATTAGGAAAAATAATTGAAATGTCGAAAAAAATTTCATTTGTGATATTGCATTTTCAAATAATAATGAAAACCCAGAGATTTGACTACAGATGTGGCCTGTCCTCTGGGCTTCATCTGAGCTTATTCTGCTCTCAGCCGGTCTCCTTTTTGCATATCAATCATCACAACTGCAAATTCATGGAATCTACAACCTGTGTTAATATAGCACAACTGTACAGTTATCTCATAATACTGTACATACTGCACTTTAAATCTTGTAGGTAACTTTTCAGTTGAAGTGTAGAGAGATACCATAAAAAGCACTGTAATCCAGTTTTACGAGGATTAATAATTAAACGCAATGTTTTCTGTCGCTGTTTCAGTGTCCTAAACCACAGGGATCTGTGGACAGTTTCGGAACAGCCCGTAAAAGCTGCACAATATGTGCACAACCCCCTGAAGACTTCAGACCTAGAAACACCATTAAACAGTAAAAAGAAAAAGTAGGTCTGAAGCACGCCACTTAAAAAAATGTCAAGAAAAGACAGCCTTCACTCTTTAACATAAGAAACTTTTTTTTGAACATACATCTTAGCCTTCCTTCTGTCAGATTAGCTTATCGCTAAAACACACTGATGATGCTAAATATCTTATAAAAAGATCTTTAGGGACATCAGAGCACTAAACCTGCCATAAAAGAGCAAATCTTAAAACATTCTGCCTTATGTGATAAATCAAGCTCAAGTTTTTCATTCTTCACTCTCGTGCTTTTCATTCCTGTACCTCAGCTCATTTGTCAAGTCTTCATATGTTACTCATTCTCTGTAAATCTGGATGGAGGACTCATATTGTGCAGAGGGAAGGGCAGAGGACTTTTCAAATTTCATGACCCACTCAGAAAGGAAAAGGTCAAGAGCGTATGCCTCCAGGGAGGCACGAAAATATCTCACTTGAAAACGTTTGAAGGCAGCAAAGGTATAGGTGAGATAAATATATACATGTTAGATTTACTGCCTACAGTATGTTCAGTTTCAGCTGCTGATGAGAACAAAAAGTTGCAAACATGCCGAAAAAGAAGCTTATGCAAAGCAACTTATTTACTGTAAAATCTTGAAACAAGAGAGTCTTGTTTATTTTCAGCTCCCTCTCTCTTTAAAAAAAGAGATTTGAGGATCACAGCGCATTTGAGTCACTACTTGGGTTGCCAATATTTTAATTTGCTTGTTTATTGTTCCATTAACTGTGGCAACGCAGTGTGAAGACAAGCAAATAAAAGACGCTCACTCCATTAAAATACCAATAGCACCTATTACCGTCAGTATAAATTTAGATTTTAGATGTGTTTAGTACACGGTCACATAACAGCACTGGAGAAGAATGGTACGGCCTCCAAATAAGAATAATTTAAAAATATAGATAAAAAGCTCATCGCAAACCTCTTTTCTTTAGGATTCTTTATTTTTCAGCATAGCTTGCACTCTAAACTCGGCAATGAATAGTACTGTGCATACAGTCACAAACACACTTTGACAGTGAATTATTACTTTCTAGATATACACTGCCATATGTACCTATGTATATGTAAATTTTATTTTAATTTAGTAAAATAAAATAAAAAGAGGGGATCAAGCTTTTTCAGTGGTTGGGGAATAATCTGCTGCTTGAGATCAGAATGGCTTCTGTTTTTAAGTCACTTTTAAAAACGTATCTGTTTAACTGTGCATTTTAATTTCCCTTTTATTTTATGATATTAGGATTAAGATTACTACTCTGTTTTATACTGTTGATTTGTCCTCATTATTATTATAAAGTAATAATTATAAATAATATTATAAGTAATATGCTCTATTTCTAGTTTTTGTTATTCTTTCCTCATGTTTTCTATATTTTGACTCGATTTTCTTGTTGATGTACAGTACTTGGGTCAATCTTGGGGCTGTTTTTAAATGTGCTTTATAAATAAATTAACTTGAACTTGAACTAAAAAACGTAATTATTTCTGGAATGACAAATCTGGAATTTCAGCAGCCATTACTTCAGTCTTTAGTGTTACAGGATACTTCAGAAATCATTTTAATATGCTGATCCGGTGCTCAAGAAACATTTCTTATTATCAGTGTAGAAAATAGTTGTGCTGCTTATTATTTTGGGGCAATTGCAATATTTTTTATTCTCGGGATAAATCTTTTGGATTTTTTTTGGATCTTTTGGATTTTTTTTAGACATTTTTGCCTGAACAGTTTCTCTCAAGAATGAGAAACAGCTAAGAGGTCAGAAATTAGCCAGTTAGGATTATTATGTTATCAAAAGAATGTTTTTCTATTGACAGCTTTATAAAAATAACAATATATTCTGGCAAAAAAAAAAAAAAAATGAAATAATATAAAAACTACCAATGAGACAAATGGAAATAATGGGAAAAAAAAGAAATGGCTCACAATTCTCTCTCTTTAGCTTATTGTAAGCACGAGAAGGAAGTCATCAAATCCATGCTCTCAGAGTATTTTTACACATTGTATTGCCAACAGGCTACTTACAAAATTCTTAAAAGACTGTATAACTAAAGCTAAATCCACTTAAACACTTCTAATCCACTCTAAGTCTACTTAATCATTGCCTAACACAAACTCTCCCTTTTTGTACATTTTGCATATAACACATGACCACACAGCCCTGCTACAAATATTTTGTATTCACAGAACTGTCAGTCACTATAAATTCATTCCTCACCTTTGTGTTCAGCTTTTAAAAGCAATCTGACAGGCCGAAGACTGGATAACACCCCCTAACAGTAAGAGAGTTTAACGGTGAAATGTAGCACTTAGAAAATGCACTGCATGAAAGCATTACGCTTTCAGATAAAAATCAGAACCAAGCATTCAATTCAGAGAAAGTGATATTCATTCAAGCAGGTGCCTGAGCTAGCAGGCGCTTGGTCTATCTTGTAGCTTCATGTCTCCAACTCAGTGGTTTCAGTTCAATTTCAATAAGACCAAAGCTACTTTGCATCCACGCAAACTAACAGTCATCTCGTGAAAACCGCTGGGCTTCACTGTTGATTCACTGACATGATTCAGTGCAGCATATGCAGAGCCAGGCACTTAGCACAGATGGAGTACATGTCACTTCCAAGGGCAGCAGTCAGACACGTTCTGATACCTTCAATCGGACGTCTGCGCGCTGCGAGATTGATCTAGTACGTGTCAAGGCCAGCGGGCAGCAACAATAGTAGACAACTTTACCGACTCATCAGTACGAAACCGCTGTCCTCACTTTGATAATTGCTGTTTGGGGGCTTGAATAGAGGGAGATCAAAGTGAAGCAAACGTAAACAGAAAGAAATTTAAACAGGCAGCCAAGTGTCATGACAGAGGTCGAACAGTAGCTGGTTTCAGTGCTTCATTTCATGAGTTGATACAAAAAGCAAAACAGCTCATCAATGAGGCTTAAGATGATTAATGCCTCTCACTTCACAACAACTCAGTCAGCCATTCTAAAACCCCCACAGCTTGAATTACACAATTTTGTATAGCTCTAATAAACACTACCAGGCCAGTATTTGGAACCACCTCATTTTTTGCATGATTACTATTTTCCACCTCATAACACAAATGGTAGTACGGGAATTCTATCAACATGGTCTCATAGAAATACATACCTCTGTGCACTCTTTGAGCAACCCTGTTTTTATGTGCCTTACAGCATGTTTTGAAGCAGTTTCACAGAAAAATGTCCACTGAGTGGCGTTAAAACACATAAACCCTGGCATGTTTTTATTATTTTGATATGTACGTATCGCTGTGTTTTTATTAAATTAAATATCCAGGGACTGTTGCTAAAAATTAATGCTATATCATTTAGATTTTATGAAGATTCGAACTGTTTTATCAAACTGTAGTTACACAGGATTCCAACCAGAGCTCCTTGTCACCTCTGTACTCCCTGAGCTACCGAACAAACTTACTGTCTTTGAAAACCCATAGATATGAAGCTAGCTATGTGTGATGCTAACATTCAAAAGCACCAGTTTTAAATCTCCAAGCATATACATATTGTTTTTAAGTCATATCATGATTTTCTTCAAGTAACTGTGTGTAAATCAAGCTTTATTAATTGAAACTGTAAACTATTGTGAAACGTGATAAAAGGTGTTGGAATGTTACTGCCTCTAATGTTTATTACATTACTGCAGTGTTATGTACTTATGCTAAAATATGCTAAAAAGTGCACCCAGGTTTATCCCATGAGACCAATATACAGTAGCTAAAATTATCATACAATTTTCTAAAATATACACTAGTTAAAAAAACATTTTAAAAAACGTGTGGTCTAACTTGGTCACAAAAATAAGTTCATACCAAGCCACAATCGTTGACATGACATAATCATTACTGATCATCTGTTAAGAAGTAATATGCCTTTCTATAATGAAGCACAAGGTGTAAGGTATGAGACAGGGTAAATTTGTATTCTAAACGAGTGCAGAGTGCCAGGAGAAGAACCAGAGAAATATAGATCAATGATGAACTAGTTCATTCAAACCCAGCAGGAAGGCCAGAGGTGTGTGCAGAGGCAATCTATGACCACAAACTACAAACGTTCATGCTCTACAAGAAGGTAATTATTAAGAACAAGTTCAATTCCCCTAGTGCAGACTCACTGTGATAGTGTCACGCTCCTGTCTGTGTTAGTTTCATTGTATTCTTGTGTGGATTTAGTTTCCTCCCCACGTGTATGCCCTTACTTGGTGTTTCCTGTGTTTATTAGTTAAGTAGTTTCCTCCTGTGTGTCCCAGCTGTCCTGAGTTTTCCCCTCCTTATGTTTACTACTTAATGTCTGTGTTTTCTGAATTCAGTGTCGGTTGTTAAACGTTACTTTATGGGAAGATCTCCTTGTTTGAACATTATGTTTCCAAGTTTATTATTATTAAAAGATTGCGTTGGTACTCCACGACTCCAGCGATCTCCTTTCCCTGCAAAGCTGTAACAGATATCAAAAAACTAAACTTAAATAAAGCTAAAACTGAACAAACTAAAAAATAAAGCAACCTATTAATCAAAGCTATTTTAATACAAACAATTAAAGACTCAAGAACTTAAAAATACAAACCTTTCAAACCTATTTAATCAAGTTTGCTTTCGAGTTATTGTTTGCCTAGAAACAAACATAACCTGATAAGTAAATATAATAATATGCACATAATTTTACACACAAATGTCAAAAACAGTGAGACTAAAATGTGACCTCTGAACCATGTTAACAGCTAACTAACAGTAACAACATCAACAGCAGAATAAATTAAGCCAGTAAAATGAAAAGCATTAATCATTTTTAAAAATAATAGTTACCACATAATTAGGTCAAGCAGCAAAGCATGCTGGGAACTTAAAAACATTGTTCATTCTAACACTATGCCTTCACACATTAGCATTCACACAGATTTTGAACAAAAACCTGAGCATCTATTTAAGTAGACGTCTTTGACTTTCCCATTCTCCAGTGTAAACATAACACAATAAATAATCAAACTGTTAAGCTTTAATTTTCTCACAATGTCTTGCATTAGAAAGAAGTTATTTCTTTGCATACTTACTTTGCAGCATCACGGCGGGTCTACACTATTCTCTTTCTAGAAGCCTCTCAGCTAAAACTGAAGGAAAAAGAGGTCTCTAATTGATTCTACATCTATCGGTTCCTCCGGCATCCGTTTGGCCTTTTAAAATCTCCATGACAGTGCGGCAGATGGACTGTGTAAAACTCCTCTGCCCCTCCCCTCTTACTAGCTCTCACTCTCCCTCTCTTGCTCCAAGCTATGAAAAAAAAAATCATTCTTGCTTTGATAAATTGAACCATCTTATCTTTCACCCATTCTGTCTTTGATGATCCACAGCGGTCGGAAAACAAATCAGCTTTTCATTATTTTGACACATGCATAAGCACAAACTCTCTCCTCACAGCATTATCTCTGACTTTTCTTCTATATGTTATAAAATGGTCAACGTGCATCATGATGGTGAAAATAATACTGCGGTTAAGCTCTGTTTGTTGCAGAACCATCAGATGTGGAGCGCTTATGTTCTGTGTGCTGGGAATGGGATGGGGGTTGTTATTAGCTACAGTGTTCACATGACTGGGGGACTCTCAGTGCTTAATGCTAATTCTACTGAAAGAGATACAGATAAATATAGGAGATCAAGGTAACACTTGAAATACAGGAGAGTACAAGCAGCTGCGTCGCCATTATTTGCATTGCCGGCACAATTTGTCATTGAGAATAATTACTTAAGACCGGCAGGTCAATAGGGGTGAGACTCCGACAGAGAGAGCAGACGATGTGACTTTGCCTGCTGTACTTCTTTGTCAAATCCGCTGTTATTCAGCAGGTCACTTTAAAACCAATGATCAAGCTTTAGTTATGCAAATTCAGATGACTGAACAGGATTTGAGAGTGTTTTTTTTAGGCTGTGATCCTCGCATCTAAGAGTAATCATACTAAATTGGAGTATGTGAAAAGCCAATTCACGTAGCGATTAAATGAAATAAACTAATCCCTGGCGCTTCGATTTATTGTTACCCACCCATGGACGCACTTCATCACACACCGTACTCTCTGTCAGAACTAATCAAAGCTCACGGTTGAGGCTGCTTTGAGTGTGTTCTCTGACTTAAACACTGTCTGCTTAATTAACCACTTTTATGAATTATTCAGGTCCTAATGGGAAGCAGAATGGATCCAATTAATAAACGAGAGCAGGAATCCCAACAGGAGTGGCTCTGAACACCCCTATTAGCTTAGCACGCAAACAGGAACTACGGCAATTAACGTGGAACGATGATGGATTTCAGGTAAAAAAGCATTTTACTATGTAGAATAGTGATTAGTCTATTAGTCTGGGACAATTAGTACATAAAAGACTAGTCACTGGCGACAGTGAGAGGAACAACAACTGGTGACTGAAATTGCATCAAGCAAGTATAAACATTTTTTAGACATGTATACAAAATAAACTCAATTGTAACTGTCTATATATTCTGCTTCGTTTCATACGATAATCAGTAGCTACTTTCTGAACACAAAGAATGCACACATTTACAACTAAAACAAACAATTATGTTTTGTATTACAGACTGATGTGGTATTATTTTAAAAAGCTAATAAGGCTGCACAATCAATTGAAAACCAAAATCACGATATGGCTTAGTGTGATTATAATATTGCAAAGGCTATGATAAATAAATATACAAATATCAGTGGCTTGCAGTGGTGTTCTGAAATAAGGAAAGGAAAGAATATGACATGTGGCCAGGTATGGTTTCCAATACTAGGATTGAACCCATCCAAGTGCACACACACAGCAGTGAGAAGTAAACAACCACACACACACACGGAGCAGTGGGAAGCCATTGCTGCAGCACCTGGGGAGCAGTTGGGATTTTCTTATTATTATTAAATGTGAATAGGTCACATTTTCTTGGTTAAATCAACAAAGTATAAATTTCATCAGTTTAGCGTTTTTAATCATTTCAAAAATACATACCAAAAAAATACTCAAAGCACTAACAATTTTAAAATATATTTAATTTAAAATTAAATTAGTATTATCATTTTGCAGTTGTATTGCAAATACATTTTTATTGTTATTATTGCATTATTTCCTTATAATTTTTAACAGTGAATTACTACAACACCAATATATTTATTATGAATAAAATTAAAATATTATTATTTTTAACACAGCCTGGAACTTTTAAAAAATCACACTTTTTTAATAAATTTAATAAATTGTGCATTCTTACATTTTTCCATACTAGTGATTGTTGTGTTAACACTGGTTTTTTATTTTTTATTGTAAAACTAAAATGTGACAATCCTGGTTAGCCAATCTAAAGGTCGTTCCAGTGAGTGTCCAGAATAAGATGCAACATGACAAGCTAAAGGCGATGTCATCTTCCATAAGATATCATGTTAACAGCTCTAATATTGTCAAACCAGCTCAATTCACACCTCGGCTTTATAGTAAACTTCACATGCAATGTGAGACGTTCTATTCTCACCTCAAACATCTTTATTTAGAAATGCTTACAGGCTGGCACTTTGAGCAGCATGGTCAATCACTTTTAATCCCTCCAAATGGAACCTGCAATCAAAACAGACTTACTCACTCAATAAAGGCATCAGGCCTTGAACTTCCACTATATAAACTACAAAATTAATGAAATTAAACAGCTATGCTAGAAGCTGCTGTTGTGATTGACAGAAAGCAAAAACTGTCTGAATAATGCCGAGCGAAGTGTAGCTGATACAGGACTGAGCTTCCATGCAACGATTTGACTCACATTGTTATTTGCTCTGTGCTTTTTTTAGTTTGTGGATTTAGTTCTGACAGGCAAACGAGACTGCGACATGAGTAAGACAGGCAGTACAACAAAGCAAGGATGATACAAAAGAACGCCGCACTTCCCTCAGCAGTCTAACGTGAATGCTTGTAAAAAAACAAACACAGAATGAGCCTGCCCACACAAATAGTCAAAGAGAGAGAGAGTGAGCGAGCAAAGAGGAGAGTAAAGTATGAGGTGGCTGCCTGTCATTGCTCTTCTTCTGCAAACTGTACAAGCTTCAATTGTTATGTAACCTATGATTTAACTCTCAAATCCAGAACTAAAATTAGAGATGATAATAGATTCCACCACAGGCAAATATCTAACTGGACCTTACAGTTGATAAAACACCAGTACTTCCAATTCTTTTCGCAATGCCTGAGACCCACACCACAGCTCCAATGGGCCGTTTGGAGTAAATTATCCAATTTCCTGAAATTACCTTTGGACACACATAGCGGGGCAAATGTTATAAACGTGTTTAAAAAAAGGCCAGGATTAGGACCATGTAAAGAGAAGAGAGCAAGTTACACTGCCAGTGGCCAGGTTGGGGTTGAGGCCAAAATGTAGTGCACAGCACTGTGTAATCAAGTGGGCAAAAAAAAAAAAAAAAAAAATTAAAGATTGATTTTTAGCCCTGCTAAAGCCAGTAACTCTGACTGGGACTCAGGCCAAAGATTTTTCTGCAGGGCTGTGACACTGGTAAAGGACTTTACAGGATGAGAGGAGGGAGGGGGAAAGCTAATGGGGCTGTTTAGTACAAAAAGGAGAGTCAACACTGTACAAATGAAAAGACCAACTGGGTTCCTCACACTGCCTCACTAACACATTCCTATAAACCAGTGCTTCCCAACCAGAAGTACATTTACTTTTGGTTTGTTGAAGTTATAAATCAGAAATTATTATTTTTTTCATTATTTAATACATTTTATCAGGACAATATAGGGCAGTCAAACTTAGAGTTTTTGCTGTGACCTACCAGAAAAATGCCTTTTTGATAAGGTTCCTATCTGCTTGTTAAGTGGTGATGTAAGAAGTGCTGTTTCCGGGTCCAAGCATCCACTCGCTTCACTTGAGAATACTACCTCAGCAGCACTTTCTGAGCACTGTGTATTCAAATTAATCATTTCAGCTAAACGTTTTCAAACTTACGGTGTACACTACATTCTCCATGCTCACAGTATCCCAAACCCCATTTATTTTTTATATTTCTTTATTAATATTTTCATGTTCTGGATTTCTAAAATTTCGATAAAATTTAATGGTTAAGATTGTCATTTTTTTGGTAGTATTATATCACATTGTGAATGTGTATTACCACCTTTTGTTGTTTTCTCGTTATATATAATAGAGCGGTTGGACACGGAAACGCTGACGCGTGACGTCAGATTTCCATCAGTTCGGCAATCTGATGAATCCCCCAAAAATGTCACATTTTCTTTCAGTGAATAATTTCAGACTCAACAGATCCACA
Organism: Enteromius trimaculatus; assembly: GCA_032361065.1. Classification (NCBI taxonomy): domain Eukaryota; kingdom Metazoa; phylum Chordata; class Actinopteri; order Cypriniformes; family Cyprinidae; genus Enteromius; species Enteromius trimaculatus. The sequence continues at coordinate 5,684,982 of JAUMHP010000046.1, forward strand.
AAGATTTCTCACAATGTGAAATGTTTAAAACAATGCCAAAAACACGTTCACTCACACACACACACTAACATAGAGATCACACGTCACCTTGACTGCCTCTCCATGAGTTACTCGGTCAAACACCATGTTATTGACTTGCATGATCTGGTCTCCAACTCTGAGCCCCTCTCTCTCAGCGGATGATCCCGGCTCCACCAAAGACACATAGATGCCAACTCCATGCTCTGACCCACCCCGTATGCTGAATCCCAGGCCTTCGTGGCTCTTGCTCCTTTTCAGCGTAACTTGGCGGATTTCATCAGGCGCTTCCTGCATAAGCGCTGGCGCTGTCCCCTCAGCCGCGGTGCTGAAAACCGGAGCCTGGCGCACGGATCCGTGGCTGGGACCGGCCTGCTCGGAGTCGTGCAAAAAGTGCATGGAGGATGCTCCAGCATGCGCGTTCGTGCTGTCGAGGTCCTCCGAGCACTCGTGCTTGACACTGGCTGCCAGCAGATCCGTCTTCAGATAAAGCCCTTCCGATGTGTACTGGTCGAAAAGGAGCTGGTCCGAGCGGGGTATGACCAGGCGCAGCATGGGTAAGAGTTGGCGCTTGTTGGGTGTGTTGAGAATGACTTTGAGAGTCTGCACGAGATCAAAGACATTGCGTTTGGCGTGGTAAACGTTGAGACAGTGGATGAACTGCTCTCTTTCGAAGTCGTTGAGCAGCACGTTGAGCGCGTTGTGCAACTTCTTGACGTTAACGGAAAGCGCGCGGCCACCGGAGCCCAGGGAGTTCGTGCCCGACTTGAGAGAAGCGCGCTCCAGATCCGTGCTCATTCTCGGACACCTCAAAACCACAGGGAGATTTCACATCAGGCATGAGGAACAGAGCACGGTCGCTGCCTCTTGCTAAAAACAGAAGCGCACCGCGATTCGTGCGTTAACCTGTGGCGAGACTAGCCATGCAAGTCTTCAAAGTAACAACGCAGAATAACTAGTGCAGTTTCGAAACTTTTAATTATCATTAAAATTGGTTTAACAATCACTATGAATAGTGGAAAAAGTACAGTGGTCTTCCAAAGGCAAACAACAAACCCGAATTAAGTCCCGCGAGGATTTGACGTCCGTTATAGTGACTTTAATCCTTTTGGAAACGCACTTTGCGAGGAGGAACGGGTGGCGAGAGGCGTCCTGCTCCGAGAAAGAAACAAAAACACAGCACGAACGTTTGAAGTTCGGCAGCTGAGCTCTGGAGAGCAGCGCGTCTGGTCAGTGTGGCTCGCTCGGATTTCTTGTCGCTACTACTGAGTCCGTAGCGAGATACCGACACGGCGCTCTGGAGGAAATGACGCACGCGCGAGGCGCCTCTGTTGCTTAGGAACAAACAACTGTGAGGAACGCATTTGCACAAACTAAAGCACATTTTTCCTGTGCCTGAGCTATTTTTAAGTTTCAAGGCCCACCGGGCTATTGGTCAATTGAAAAATAAGTAGTTTCCAAAGAGCATTGTGCACTTAACGTAGAAGTTCTCAAAAGGAAACACGGACGAAACCATAGGACGAACAGTAGCCTACATTATGACAGGCTATCATGTTGATTTGAGTTGTAATCATTATCATGGAGATTAGCGCTTCGATTCTGCTCGGTAAGTTACAACATTTGGCCTAGCAAAAACTCAGAATGTTGGCTTACATTCTGTCAAAGTTTTTCCAGTATTATTAATAGAATGTTTATTCAAAGTTAACTGGTCTTTAATAAAGCCCAAAATTTATATTTGTATTATTTACATTGTTGATTGAATGTATTTGAATGTATTGAACATTTTTAGTTGGACGTTCATAATTTGGATAGGTAAGAAAACATACAAGAAGCATCATTTCTGTAAAACTCCCATAACCAATACATAACCAAAATTCAGACAACATTTCATAATTTATTGGGTAAGTTGGCAATACATTTTAGAACAAAATATGTTTAGCTGGGAAGACAAATGCTTCTACATACTTATGATTTAATATACCATTTAAAACAAAAAAAAGCTTAATTCATCAATCTGCAATGAAACATTTTGTGAAACAATTTGTGCCAGTATGGCAATGTTGGAACATCCAATTTAAAGATCAAAAATATTTGACCTAGCAAAGCCACAACTGACCAATCAGAATCAAGTGTTCCAGCGAGCCATCAAATACAGAAAACCTTCCAGAATAGTAGTGACCTAAATACATTTTTCAGTAATGACCAATGAAAACCAAACCCGATTATGATTGAAATCTTCCTTTGGAACACTTTAGAAAGCACTATCTCAGGGCAGATGAAATTCTAAAGACCCTTACATTTCAACCTTACAGCTGATTTCTTGTTTTAAGTTAAGATGGGGAAGTGAAAGCTGTTTTGAATAGATTTACAAAACGAGGGCAGTGTTTGGACGCATTTATATGTGTGTGTGCTTTATTTGAGAGTGCTCCATTTATACCTGAAGCTCTCTAATCCCTTGTGTCTGCCCGGGCAAAGAGAGTAATATCGCATCTAAAACACAGCTCTGCTTAAATCAGGCTGGTGTTGTGAGAACCCAACTCTCACAGAGGCTGTGTATAATGCTGCATCTGCTGAGAGAAGCTGCATAAACCGTTCATGCACATTCATGGCAGTCCATGAACTGTTTTAAACAATAATAATTATCCTTATTATGTAGGCTGTCTAAGGTGCTTAAAAAGCAAGCAGCAAGGTTTCAGGCCAGTCTGTGCATTTCAGCTGCTGGGGAAGCTCAGTTAAAACACACGTGTCATCCTCTAAGCTCATAAAGAGGAATTAGAAAGGCCTGTCGGCAGACATCCACAACCTACGGTACACCAATAGTCTCACTGAGGGCTATTAATAAACTCATATGTTGCTCCCTTTAAGACAGTATTTAACTTCATCCGTTTCCGCAGTGGCCCAAACCAGTTTAAATGTAGAGTGTTTTACTGGCACGGCAGCAACAAAGCACATTTTTTGCCAGGGAGAGTGCATACATGGGTGCTAAATAAAATAAATGTACGATACATTAAAATAAATGCCAACAGCTTCAGTAATTAAAATAACTGATTTAAAATGATAACAGACCCTCTTAACTGAACTTTCTTTGTTCTTCTGTGCGTCCACTGATTTTCATCCCTTTAAGATGGTGACATTGCAGCAAAAGAGTCAAATTCATTGCTAATTTGCAATTACCGCACTTGGCATAGGCGCAAGGTGGCATAAATTAATGAACAATTAATGGGTCTAAATGAGACAATAGAGATGCTCATTGATCTTTATGCACTGTAGAAGTGAATATACTTCAGCTGTAAGTCATGTATAACAATGACTCACTTACCAAAGGAACACACACACACACACACACTAAAAAAGTACTCCAAAATATATGCCAGAAATTCAATTAAGTGCTAAAATACCAAATATCTTCCCTGGTCCTTTCTTTTTTCATATGCTTGTTTGTGAGAGTGATTTAATGAAGCTGTGTGTTTGAGTTGGATTAACCTAATTTGAGTAACTCCTGTTCTCTTGGCTTAAAATTGAGACTCCAGATTTCCCCCTGCACCACCATAGTGGACTGTTTTCTGCTGTCTGGTTTCTTGATAAAGAGTCCCACTTTATCTGTTGAGTACAGAGCAAGTGATGTACAGAATAAACAACTAACTTTTATGACGGGTTGCGCAGTCAAGACCATTAAATTGCAGCCGTTGGCTGTGCTACATAAAGACCCAAATACAGTTCGGTTACAACTGACAGAAGCTTGTTTTGATGCTGAAACATGTTAAACTGTATAACTCCCTGACACTTATACAACACCGTTTACAACAGCTCATAAACTTGATGCCAAATTTTACCCTTTGACAAATAAAAATCCAGGGACAGAAGGTAGGAGGGGAAGAACTGATTGGTAAACGGGTCAGAATGCGGTACGGCTTTGATTAATAGCAGAATGTTTAATGGGAATTGAGGGAAATGTGCGTCACGCTGGGCTCTGCCAACCCCATAATTACGGCAATATAAAAGCAGAGGGATCGTATGCTGCAGTGCCATGCCCCAGTGCCCAGTCTGACAGAGCACACCACGCCATTAAACACTGCATTACGGATACCTCACTGAGGTGTGTTCAGCTCTCACTACAGGACAAGGGTGATTTAAAAGCCATTTTATGACATCTGACCAAGTCGGAAATAAAATCTGCCAGAGGTGTGTATTGTATGGGTGTGATGCGAGTTAAATCATCTCTTTTTGCTGCACTGCTGTGCACTTTGTAAGTGATAGATACCATGTCAGCTGCAGGTTAGGAAGAGGTGGGTGGCAATGATGTACAGTAAGCTAAAGCTGGCATCCCATGGAGCACTATTTAAAACTTTGCATTTGGCCTTTAGCTGCCCTGTTTTTGTGATTTCAAAAAGTACCTGAAATTCTCACTTTTCTATTAATATTAAATGATCTCACTCTGTAAAGCGAGCCAAGATTTTCCAGTTGGCATCTAATTTAAACAGAATTTGGATGTTCCAATACCATTATACATAATATAATTTATGACATCTTAAATGATATTATTTTCCAGTTAAAAGCACCTAAAGACTGCTGCAATCTCATTAAGTAAATGGAAAAAATAAATCCAGGAAAATAGAGCAGTGGGAAAAAAATATGGACAGGAGAAATTATTTAGATTTTGTGTTTTTAAGTGTATGCTAAAAACTTGAAGATAAATACTGTGATTTTTAACAGATGGAGCCCTCAAGACTGTCACATGAGAAAGTTCTTATTCACTGAAGGCTTATACAGCCACTGTTGATGTTTAGAGGCTGTGTCAATCTGTTGATGTCCCACTGATGCTGTCTGTATCCCGATGAGTAAAACTTCGAGGGAAGATGCCGATATTTCCAGCGACATGTCCTTCTAACCACTCATCATTCACTGCAAAATGGAAAAAAATACGGTAACACTTTAGAATAGAGAACACTTATTCACTACGGATTTTCCCTCAGTAAATTCCTAATTTGCTGCTTATTAATAGTTGGTAAGATAATTATTAATTTTAGGTATTGGTTAGGATTAGGGATGTAGAATGAGGTCATGAAGAATAAGACATTAATATGTGCTCATTTCCTGCTAATAAATGGCTAATATTCTAGTAATATGCATGCTAATAAGCTACTAGTTAAGAGACCCTAAAATAAAGTGCTATCATGTCTTATCCCATCATATATGTGTAACATTAATAACAAAATTATTAAATGAACAAAAAGCCGCTGTGTTTATGTACCTTCACTGAGAATGTCAATTGTGTCGCCTTCACTGAATTCCAAATCCTCTGGGCCTTGTGCATTGTAGTCATACAGTGCCACCATCTGATAGAGAATGGTCCTGTTGGCCAGAGGGTCCTCGTTCTTAGGACAAGATGGAAAAAAACAGAATGTAGCCAAATATTACAAATAGCTAAAAATGTATTTATAAAAGAACAAAGTTCATTGCGATTGGTGTCTTTTTGTTCCTCCCAGTGTAATAAATGGGTAAAGCATTTACGGGATAATTATTTATTATCCCGTATTATTCTGGTGTAAACACTAGCTCAACACTGGCAGACATTTTTGGCAAGATAAGCTAACCAAACAGGAATTGTTCGATCCTCTTTGGTAGTGGTCGAGGTACAAAAATTATATTAAAGATATAGCAGACCCAAAAATGAACATCATTCATCAACCTCGTGTTGCTCCAAACCTGTTTCTTTTGTTGTACATTAAAATGCTGGTAATCAAACAGTCAATTGTTCCTATTGACTTCCATAGTATTTCTTTCCCTACTTTGGAAGTTAGTGGGGACCAACAACTCTTTGGTTTTTCAGGATATCATTTATTTATTTCTTATGTTTGTGTTCAACATAAGAAATAAACTTATACAGGTTTGGGACGACACAAGGATGAGTAAATGATGACAATTTTCTGTTTTGGGTGAAGTCACTGATAGCTGTCAATCAAATTAATCAATTACCTGACACCAAATTTGGGCACGTCCGTATTCAGCCACACCCTCAAGGCTATCCAGCCTATCATCAACATTCAGTGGTGTTAGTGCTTTGGTGCCATTCCTTCTGTGTCTGTCAGAGGAAGTAGTAGTAAGTGTTAGAGAGGTTGAGGGGGGTTTTACAATGGAAAAATGTGACCAGAGTACTAACATACTTTAGTGTGGGAATTTATGGCAACTAAAAGCGGGTCAAGCAGACTGTAGACTGTATATTACCTGAGGCGAACGTTCGTTGCTGGCTGTCCTAATTTCTCAGCGATTTTATCTTGCAGATCCCGGAAAGAAGTTTCTGAAGGGACTCTCAGAGCCATGGTGTATGTGTAGCGCACCTTCACTATGACTGATCCAGACTCCTGAGGTGAAGTTTGGGCCCGAATAATTGGGGTTAGGCACATCTGAGGTTACGGCCGAGATAACTAAAAGCTACATGCAGTCAGTTCACTGGAAGTGTTAGCCAAATATGTAGCTACAATACAATAAAAAAGTAAGTATTTTTTTTACCCCAAATACCCCTTTTCCATATTAAAAAATTAACACAAGGTATTTGCATATTCAGATATAAGTTTTGTCACAAGGTAATCAGGTTTCTCTGCCAGACAGTGGCCTCAAATAGTCCCCTTTTAAAATTTTTATCAGCTTTCTTTTGCTCCCTTGGGTGTATTTCTGACTGAATCAGGCCAAGTCAAAGGCTTGCTGCCTCAACACTCCACTTCATGTCTGAGTCACAAAACTCATTCAAAAGATCTCATCTCACACAAAAGATCAACCATGACGGCCACTGCATTAATCATGCTCTGCTTCTATTTCCATCTACAGTACATGATACTGTCAGAAATGCTGGCTTTCAGGCTTGACAAATTGGACAGGATATAAAACACATTTGCAGAAATATATAAGATAGAAGCACACAGGATGCAACCAAATATGTTAACAGACCTGGTGTGTGTGTGTGTACAGTGGGTACGGAAAGTATTCAGACCCCCTTAAAATTTTCACGCTTTGTTATATTGCAGGCATTTGCTAAAATCATTTAAGTTAATTTTGTTCCTCATTAATGTACACACAGCACCCCATATTGACAGATAAACACAGAATTGTTGACATTTTTGCAAATTTATTAAAAAAGAATAACTGAAATATCACATGGTCATAAGTATTCAGACCCTTTGCTGTGACACTACACACTCAGGTGCTGTCCATTTCTTCTGATCATCCTTGAGATGGTTCTACACCTTCATTTGTCCAGCTGTGTTTGATTATACTGATTGGACTTGATTAGGAAAGCCACACACCTGTCTATATAAGACCTTACAGCTCACAATGCATGCCAGAGCAAATGAGAATCATGAGGTCAAAGGCAATTTTCCAAAGGAACTGGAAAATTAAAGGGGGTCTGAATACTTTCTGTACCCACTGTGTATATATATCATACTTTACTCAGTTATTGAACTGAACTGAATCAACACTGAAGCTGAACACTGAAGCTTAAAAATGCTATTTTGCATTTGATATGGTATTAATTACTTCTGTTACTACTGTGCACCTGCTTTGAAACAATCTCAACTGTATTAAGGGCTATATAAATAAAGGTAAACTGACTTAAAGCTTTTAATTAATGGTAAAAATTCCTGGCAAAAAGTGGGTGAAAAAAAACCCATTGGAGTTTCCATTCTATAGGGATCACTGCTTTGTCCTGCCACAAGTTCAGGAGTCTTTCATCATTTTCAAGTGTGTTTGATTACTCACCTGCTGCGTAGGGATGCAGGTGGAGCTGCTGGTTGTAGGAGGAGTTGTGTGGGTAGCACCGGCATGGGAGGGATGCAACTCTACAGGAGAGAGGATGAAACTTACAGTACATTATTCACAATACTTACACAATACAGTCATTTTTGCTTTTTATTTTTAGGACAGTTAAAGGAGAGACAGGAAATGATAACTGCACATAAGTGCATCACGTGTTTTTAATAATCAAATATTATAAAAGTAAAAATGTAGTTTTTTTTTTTTCATTTTAAATAATAACATGTATTTATGAAATATTTGAAAAATGTATGAAAATAACACACACACACAGCAAAAGTATTAATTAACAAAGTTTGAATGTGGCTGTTTTATCTGAAGTATTTTCTATACCTGGAGCTTGGGGTCGATTTGGAGGTTTAAGGTCCGGTGGATGTGGGATGCCATTGGCGAGTTCCTTCAAAGAAAAATGCAATCACTAAATAAGCTACTTTAATTCAGATATAAAACATCGGAGGATAAAGAATGAGGTCACTGCTTATACAGTATGCGAAGCAAGGAAATGTAGATCCTGTTTTGCTCAATCATCACATATCTGGCATAAGTGGTAAAAAGAGATTATAAACCTTTAAACAATTTTTTTTATTTTCATGATTGCTTTTCTCCTCCTTACAATGGTACTAAAAGTAACAGTGTGCTGAGGCAAAGTGCAGTCTTTGGCAAATCTCAAAGTGTGTAAGCACATTTTTAGACTAGAATTAAAAAGCTTTTAAAGCTGTCTGCATTTATAAAGCTCAACATTCTGTATCTAAGAGAAAACCTGGGTAAGACTTGGCAAAAAACAAGACATTAAAAACCATAAAGAACACTCTGTGGGAAATGAAAGAAGTCGTACAGGGAGGTTAAAAACAAATAAATAAAGGGACACTTACAATTCGCTGGTTTTTAACCTTGTTCTTCTTGCTCATCGGTTCAAGCAGGAAATTGGGAACCAGACCTCTCTGATATTTTGTTAAAGCAGAAAAAGAGAAATATCGCGTTCGTTATTCTATATTCTGTCAAATGTTTAATATCATATTACATTGATGATGGCACTTCAGTGTGCTTCCAAATCAAAACGAAGCCTCTGTAAAAGTCCATTGCATTCTAGAAAGAAAGAGTATCCCACCTTTCCATCATAAATGATGACCGCCAGTCCATCTTTGTCATCATCGCTGTACAAAAACACTTTTGCTCCTGCAGGCACCGTGAGCTCCCCTGCCCCTTTCGCCATGTATGCACTCTTCATTATCATGTAACGAGAGTCCCTATGACGGAATCACATATTCAGCTTACTTTTTTGTGCTTAAAGTTGACACAAAATATATACAATATATTAAGCTGGTCTTGATATTTTGTGAATACTGAGTACGTACTGGCCACCTTCTATCTTCGGCTCATAGTACCCTGGTTTCTGCAGAGACATACATAATAAGTAAAGTCTAGTTAGAAACCAAAGGTTGATTAAAAAAAAAAACTGACAGGTGTAGTATCACGTGTAGTAAATGCACCTGTGGTCTGAGAGGATCAAAACCTCTAAAGTCATCATTTGGAATCAAAGAAGTGATGACCTGAAAGAAAAAGAGTTCAATTTTAGTATAAATGCAAATCTCCAGTAATAGTGCGCATATAGGGGCAGTTTCCCAAACAGGGATTAAGACTAGTACTAAATTAAAATAAATGTTGAGAGCTGTCTATACTGGAAAAGGCTTGCACTGAGATATCTTAAAATACATCATTGCCATTGTTTGGTCTTAAAATGTTCTCAGATGATGCATTTTTGTTTCCAAAAATTCTTAAATGTCCTTAACTAGCAAAGGTGTAGTCCTGGCTTAATCTAATTCCTATCCGGGAAATATAGTGTTTAATGTGCTTTTTTGTCAAGTTTGTCCAGTTTTCAATGTACTTTACTATTACTGAAGTTTGCATCTTATAAGTTAATTTCCAGATATCTTTTAAAGCAACTGTACAGTGTGAAGATGTTACCTTAGCTTCACCCAAGAAGTCCCTCGGTTTAACCTGGTCTACCTCTTCTTTCCTGGGGCGGAAAACTTCACCCTCAGGAACCAACAGAGGCTCCAAAACCTCTCTTCGCTGGGAAAAAATTTAATTATTACAATGTTCAGAGGAGTGTTGTCAGCTTAAACCACTGCTGAAATCATCACAGTCTATACTGTGTTCAGTGATACTTTATCACTAGAAGAGCAATCATCTCTTGCACTATGAGAAAAAAAAAAAAAAAATTAAGTTTCCTCTTAGCATATTCTTATTAAAATGATCACATATGTCTTACAGAAATAGCCTCTAGAGCTATGTCTATCAGGTTGCTCCGGCCCGCTCCTCTCTCCTGTGAGGCCGCCGTCAAAATTTCTCTGGCTTTGTCCCATTGCTGCAGTCTAGAGTGGACGGCTGCTGCATTATATAGGACCTATGAGTGGAAAAAAATCCCACACAACTTCAGCATTTAAATTTTTATTGTGTTTTAAATGAGTAAAAAATCTCACTGAGTGGGTATAACCTAGGATAGTGGCAAATAAAAAAAACATAAGAGTAATTAGTATTTGGGGTAAAAGTAATTCATCTTTTAATGTGTCATTAATTAATTTGTGTTGTAAATATGCACTGAACATGAAACATACACTGAATGAAAATTAAGGGCAAAAGTGCAATTATAATAATCATATATTTATGTATTTATTTAATTTTTTGGTAAGAACCTGGTATGCTAACAATTTAAAGCAGTATTACACTTATTATTATTTTGCTTAAACCCTTCTTCGTCTTTGAACCATATATACTGTAACTGTAACATTATAACTGTAACGTAATTCATTTCCTTTTCATCACATAAGGCTGCGTCTCGATTACTCTTCCAGGAAATCACAGAAACCATACCTATAGTACACATTCCTGATGTCTAACAATGGAGTAGTGGTGCAAATTCTGTGAAACTTCTAGAAAGGAAAGGTCTCTTTTTTTTGTCTTATAGGAATAAGACAAATAGAAAGGTTGTTTCATCTGTTCAGCTTAACCTGACAACTGAGGAATGCTGGATATGTCTTATCTTCTTTCTCGCTGGCATTTGACATTGCATAACCATGGAGCTTTTTCACTCAGCCCTCAAAGAGGCCTTGTGATGGATATCTGAGCAGGTGAACTCCACCAACGCTCTTGTTTAATGGCAGAGTTGACAAAAGGCTAGACAGAAATTGTCAACAATTTCCTGCTTTTCAATAAAACATTAACAAAAAAAGTGAAATAAATTAAACAAGCATACTTTTATATATGGAAAAATATGTTTATGTTCTCACCTGCCAACTGTACATTTTATAGCGAAGACCCAGCTGTTTGTAGTCAATAATAGGGTTTTCCCTCATATTTTTCTGAGCCCATATACAATCAGACAATGCCTCCTCCAGCCTGGTGTTAGGAAAAAGTGACACAGACAGAAAGGGAAAGAGAATGAGACAGAGAGAGACCAAGAGAACAAAGAGGCAGTGTCAGATCAAAGTGAATCAGCTGTCCAGAACATCAACTTTAAACAAAAGAGGTCAATGTTTAAGATGTTTGTGTTGCGTCACGCTGTAGTGTAGACTAGTCTGCTCATTCAAAGAGAGCTACAGTATCCTCACCTGTTTGCCATCATATGAACGGCAGACCTCTGAAAAAATCCCACAGCAAGACAGGAATCCTTTGCGATTACCTGGTCGAGAGCCTGAAAGACATCATCTGACATTGTCAAAGACATCTCAAAAAACATCTTCTTATCTAACAAATACAGTTTATATTTCCAGATTCTTTTTAAAAATGTATTTACCTTGAAATAACAAAATTATTAACTAAGCAAAGGGTTTTCAAATTGGGTTAAGGGGACCCCCAGGGGGCCTCAAGGAATACTGGGGAACCATGGAAAGGGGGGGGGGAAGTAATAAATAAATATGTAATATAATTTGTGGGGAAAAAAAATAAAAATATAGCATTAAAAAAAAAACAGATCTAAAATACATTTAAAAAATCAAGATATTTAATTAACCTCCTCAACAACTTTTAAGTATAATTTAATAAATTTGATTAAAATAAATAAAATATTAAGATAAATTGAGATGACAACATTAGAGTCAGAATACTTTTGTACTAATAAAAACTAAATATTTTCCAAATAATAGTCTATACAATTATAATAATCATTTTCTCCGTGTAAATTAGGGTATCATACATTCAAACATAAAGCTGCCTGGATAGTCATTTTTGTGGTATCTAAAAGATTAAAAAACAAAAGTAAACTATAGCTCTTGAAAATACTGTTAACCGAAGACATAATTGTACTGAATTATTGCAACAGATATCCTACATTTGTGTAATTACCAGACTTGTGATTGTACCTTGATAGCCGAGTCTACTTGACCCAGGGCAATGTGTGTCGAAGCAACCACAAACATAGTGCGACAGTTGTGTTCTGTGATCTGGGTGAGTTTGGTGAGAGCACCCTGCCAGTCCCGGCTGTCTATTGCTCTCACGGCCTCATCCCACAGCTTGATCAACTCTATATACAGCATGGCCCTCTAGAACAAAATAAAAATAATCAACTCATATTTTAGAGTATACCAAAGCTGTACTGAGAAAACGCCATATTTTTGTAGCTAATATCACTAAGAACAAAAAGAGTGAATGCATTAGCTGCCCTAAAATACAGGTGAGACTATGAGCCAATGCAGGTTCTTAAAAGGAAATAAAACCATAAAAGAAAAACCTAATACTAGTACAATGAGTGACACTTACCACTGCCCAGAAACTGCCAGAGAAAAGTCTGGAACTTGAACTGCTTTTCAGAAGCGATCAGTCATAAATACGAGTGTGGCTCCTGAACAGGTGTAAGCCTGAGTTCTTAGTAAACTAACAGGGAAGTGATTTTTGTAGTGTGACACACAGCTGTGGTTCCTCCCACTTGCCATGCCTTCAGGAAGTCCCACATTCCCAAGGAGATAGAGATGGGCTTGTTGAGCAGCAGGTAGGGCACGTACACAATGGCTCGATTAAACAAAAAGCTGTTGCATAAGGAAAGTGAAGAAAGACAATTTGCACACCTACACAATAATATATAAAGCACACTAAAAAAGGAAACTATAAAGGTTGTCTGGCCAAGAGTTACGCTACCAGGAAGCACTTAGTCATTACCTGACATTTATTTGAAAACAGTCGAGAAAAAGACTGGAGAGAGGAAATTCCAGCATTGCTATATTACCATTTTTACACAGCAAGTTTACAGCTTTAGATTTAGACAGCTTTAGAAAGGTTTCCAGCTTTAGATTAGATTATACTAATCTTTAATTTCACAGTATATTTAAAGCAAACAAATAAACAAGGAAATAGAGACGCATCGTGCTGTTTTGATACATTTGTAGCACTTTTGTCCACATGTAGATATATTAGATATACGTGTAGACTATAATAAACTATATGGGATAGAAGTGAAATCCAGGAGTGCAGATCTACTCTAATTTAACCTTCAAAGTTACCTATATGCAGGTCTACAGCAGATGGCGCTGGAGATGGTGGAGATGTTTAATAAACAATCCATCAAGGGCTCTATGTTTGTAGTCTAAAACACTGAAGATACAAATTAATAAATTAAATAAAATAGATTGCTTTGTTCATATACAGTTTTGTTCTATTACTATATACTTTATGAGTAAGCTGAGTGTTAGCTGCTACACAATTCCCAGCACTTTTTTTTATTTTTTAAAAAGTTTTAATTCTGACAGTGAATCACTCATAATAACACAAAAGACAAGAGTCTTAAAATGCACAAATGTTTTTGTTTTGTTTGTTTATGCTGAAATATTCCCACCATTATAACCAAATACAGCACTAGACTATTGACGTCATTATTGAACCTTCCCTATGGATCCAAGTTTCCACTAAATCAAATTGAGATAATGTTTTTCGCACTGTAAATTAGTGCAGCCTTTTTGGAGGGATATGCAGAGCTGGTTACAGTCCAGGGAGTTTGAGACTATGAAAATAATTTTGCTATTTTCTTGAAAAACAAAGATTTTGATACTTAGAGGTATTTTTACATAACGTTAGGCCTTAGTGAAGCTTTACATTTAAAATAAATTTAAATTATTGAGTACATCGTAGAAAAGTATTATTCATGTATTTTTTTTATATATATTAATACATACATCCATAAAAGTCCGTCACATATTTTAAGTCACGAAGACTTTTACTTTGAAATTGTTCCTTGACTTTTATTCTGAATCTATTGGAGAAATTATTGTTAACCTGCGAAGCTGATTGCTTAGACAGCCTTTAACATAATAACGGTGTAGATCAAGAACCGTACTCTTGACCCAACAGAGATAAGCGATAAGTCGTTTATAGACGACTCGTAAACAATGACACAAGTCACATGACACCTGACATGATCACATGACAGTCAGTAGCCCTGTGATGAATTTAGGAAACTTTGATTCCAGACTTAATGTATGTATGGGGTCTCTGTGAGAATGGCTACACACTGGCTTTTCCTTGGATTCATGTTGCTGATCTTCGGCGGAAAAACTGAGACGCGTTTATCTGTGGCAAGTTCTGATCTTCAGCTTTCCGATATTAGCTCATTTATAACATTCTATTGCTTTGTTTTCTTTCAAATATCTCTGTTTTTCTCTGGAACGTTTTTGAATTTTCCTCTTTGGAACGTTTTCTTTTTTTAGGAGGAAAAGCTCAATAATGAGGTCATCCCATCTCACAGAGACCTTGCTCCTGATTTTAAGGAAAAGTATTTTAAACAAGTTTTAGACCACTTTAATTACAACAGCCTTGGCAATGGCACATATGATCAGCGCTACCTTATTACAGGTATCTGTCACACCGTCATACTGTCTGAACTTTTATTATCTTTTTAAATTCTATCCACATTGTGAGTGAGCGCATTGTGTGTTTATTGCAGATCAGTACTGGAAGAAAGGCAATGGACCCGTTTTCTTTTACACTGGCAATGAAGGAGACATATGGGAGTTTGCACGGAACTCAGGGTTTATCACAGAGCTGGCATCTGTGCAGGGAGCCCTGCTGATATTTGCTGAGCATGTAAGATTTTCATGTAACGTAATCACATGATCATGTTAGACAAGTTGGGACAGTTTGATGTCAGGTTTATGCAGTCATACAGTTTAGAACTGTCCACTAATCTGAGTTTTACTTTGAACCCTAGAGGTACTATGGAAAATCTCTTCCATTTGGGAAGGAGTCATTTAATATTCCCAATGTGGGGCTGTTGACGGTGGAGCAGGCCCTGGCTGACTATGCAGTCATGATCACAGAGCTGAAGAAGGAACTGGGAGCTCAGAAATGTCCCGTCATCGTCTTTGGTGGAAGGTGTGGTTTCAGTGAGCTTTTTAATCTTCTGACAGACATACTGTGTATATATACATAAATAACCATACTAGTGGCATTTATTATTATTAAGTTAAACAAATATCATAATAAAAAACGTCTTTTTCTCACCCAGGCTGCAATCATTTGATGATAAATACAGTAAAAGTAGTAAAATTGTGAAATATTACTACAATTTAACATTCTTGGTCCCACTTTATATTAAGTGTCCCTAGTACCTGTGTACTTCCATAGTAACTAGATGTGTATCTAGTATGTAATCACAGTGTAAGTACATAGTACTTAGTATCTAGAGCTGTAATATTTCTGTAACTACACACATGTAACGACCCTCAGAATGGTGTGTGTAAGTACAAATGTGTAACAGGACATTGGTAACAACACTTTTTGGTAATGAAAGTACAAATGTGAAACAGGACTAACAGCACTTTTTGGTAAATAAAGTGATACACTTTATATTAAATAGACAATTGCTATGGATTTAGCATGTAATCACTCTGATGTCACACAGCAGCGGGCAGTAAATTAGGATTTATATATAAATTGTGGTTGGTGCCCTGAATGTTACGCTTTATATTAAGTGGGCCGTTCCTGAGAATTTACCATGTGTATATACACTGGTATACCAACTTCACCAACTCCACCCACTTTACATATCCCTAAAACCTACCCAACTACACCCCCTGATCACCCTCTGTTCCAGTTACTCTTATACATACTGCTGTTACAAAACGTAGCTATGTAATTCCTGTTACATGACTACTTAGTGAATTAAAAAAGTGTTGTTACCAATGTCCTGTTACACATTTGTACTTACACACACCATTCTGAGGGTTGTTACATGTGTGTAGTTAAAGAAATATTGCAACTGTATATACTATGTAGCAATCTTTACTTACACTGATTACATACTAGATACACATCTAGTTACTACGGAAGTACACGGGTATTTGGGACACTTAATATAAAGTGGGACCACATTTTTATTAATATTCCTGTGATGGCAAAGCTAAAATTTCAGCAGCCACCAAAAAAAATCATTGTAGTATTTTCATATCATGCTTAGTATTTATTGGTGTCCAAATATTTCTTATGGTTATTTGGTTAGATCATTATCTCTCAGTGTGCTAGCGTACTATGATTTTCACAAAAACAAAAAAGCAGCGAAAACTGTTTTCAGCATTGATAAGAAATGTTCCTTGAGCTTTCTTTAAGGATTATTTGACACATTTTTTAAAATATATATAAAGTCATTATTCCAAACTGTAACCAGTAGTGTATTTTATGTCTGTTTTTCAGCTATGGAGGAATGTTAAGTGTTTACATGAGAATAAGGTACCCTAATATTGTGACCGGAGCATTAGCCGCTAGCGCTCCCATCCTGTCCACCGCAGGACTTGGAGACTCTAGACAGTTTTTCCGGGATGTTACCGCTGTACGTTCATATTTAACCCCGTTCTTTTGTTTTAAAACATACCTTTACCAATACATCTTTTTTGTACATAAAAGCGTTTAAGATTATGTCTTGGCATAATTCTGATGTTCGTTTTGCTTATTCAGGATTTTGAGAAGTTTAAGCCTGCCTGCAGAGATGCCGTGCAAGGAGCTTTCCAGAAGCTCAGCATTTTGGCACAACAGAAAGGTATAAAGCCATCCACTGAGAATAACAATTTTGTGCTTATTTTTGTTCTTAAAATCGATTTCATTCTCCCTGTTTTTCTATTTATACTTCACAGACTACAGACGCATCCAGTCTGCCTTCTCCCTGTGTAAAACTCCCTCCACCCCAAAGGACATCCATCAGCTGAACGGACTTTTACGTAACGCCTTCACCATGATGGCCATGTTGGATTATCCCTACAGCACTCATTTCATGGGCAGCATGCCAGCCTTCCCAGTGAAGGTATTGGACTTGTCACTAGCATGAATTTTCAAATAATCTCATCACCAAAAGGAAAGAAAAAACTAAAAGCTTGCCACTGAAATACTTCAGTGCATAATGCAAAACCTAATGGTGTTAATCAAATGTTTTCTTGATGCATATAGCAAATGAAACCCTTCCAGCCCATCTGGTTCTATTTAAACTTGCTTAGCAGTGCAGTTTCTGCAGCTGGAACTGAACCGGTGTGATTGCGTGCCTGAAAGATAAATCGCAGTGCTTTTTACTTTTACAGGTGGCGTGTGAAACCATGCTGAATGGCACTGATCTCATGTCGGCACTCCGAGATACCGTTGGTAAATGACTGCAGCTTTGCACAGATTTCATTGCGTGTTTCTTTTTCAATCCCTCTGGTACTGGCAAGGCTTCAGCACTAATTTTGTGCCGCCCCACAGGCATTGTGTATAACTCCACTGGCCAGCTCACATGTTTTGACCTCTACAGTCTCTATGTGGAGTGTGCTGACCCCACCGGCTGTGGCCTTGGCTTTGACAGCTATGCATGGGATTACCAGGTACCTTGATTACTTCTCGCTAAACCCTAAATATTGGATTTTAACACAAATCCTTAGTTAAACAGATTTATATGGAGACTACAGAATGCTGCAGAGATGACAGAATTTTGTAGGCCAACCCAGAAGTTAGCTTCGCCCTGAGTTAGGGTTAGCTTAGTCCTGGACTAAATGTGACATGTCAGTGCTTTTGTTTTGTCTTAAGATGCACACCAGTAATGTTTTTTTTTTTTCCTAAAGCATGTTTATAAAAATTACTTCAATGTCCTATTTGAACTATTGGTCTAATCCTGGCTTAGGCTAAACCCTGTCTATGAAACTAGGCCTAAAACTTTTAGAAATTCACGTTACAGTACCTCTGTAAAGTAGTACGTTTTGTTTAAAGTTTAATCTGATGTATTAGAGTCATTATAGTATGAATAGACCTTCACTTGTAATTGTAAATTACAATGTTTTTTGTTATTAGGCCTGCACAGAGATCGAGATGTGCTTTGAGAGTAACAATGTGACAGACATGTTCCCGCCTATGACATTCACCGAGCAGCAGAGAGAACAGTATTGTTTAAAGAGATGGGGGGTAGTGCCGCGTCCAGGGTGGCTGAAGACCCAGTTCTGGGGCGATGGTAAGCTGCAACTACTAAACAGTGCCTTAAAAAAAAAAAAATAAATAAAGAAGCAAGGGTTTTACCTGATTGTACATCAGGTTCTGCTTGTCATTGGATGTTTGCAATGAAATGGGAGCTCAGTGTTGCATCTATTTGAATCATCTCCTCTAGATCTCTCCACTGCAAGCAATATCATTTTTTCCAATGGTGATCTTGATCCTTGGGCTAATGGAGGGGTAAGGAAGGTTACCTTTCAAACTTTTTAAGATCCACACTACTAGTTTTTTTCTCACTACAAATGATGATATGAATAATAGAGGTTTACAAATGTGTTTTGTTGTGCTTTTCTGTGAAACATTGATGAATTATCAATTGTAGATCAGGAAGTCCCTCAGTCCATCGCTGATTGCAATCAACATACCAGAGGGAGCTCATCATTTGGATTTAAGGTATGTGTGTGCACCTACGTGTAACTTTGAGAGAAATGAAAACAACAAAAAAAGCACATTTAGCTTTGTCATCTGATCATTCTTCTATTTTTTTTTTTTTTTTTTTTTTTTTTGCCCCCTCAGGGGGTCCAACCCTAATGATCCTGAGTCTGTGATTGTGGCTCGGAAGGAGGAGTCTGAAATAATTGCTCAGTGGGTGAAGGCAGCAATGAAGACGTCATCATGAGTTCATTATGTACAATTTATTTCAACAGTTGTAAACTTGTAAAATCCATTTATTTTCCACGAAAAATGGACATTAAAAAGGTACATTCAAGAAATATGTATTAGTCAATAAAAAGAAAAGACTCCTCTGTTTCGTGACAAGGAATATGTACAGCTGTACCACATTGTCTCATCACTCCTGTTTTACACTGTTTTTTGAAGCTCATGTCATATCTTTGGTGTATGAATGATTCAAAATTATCCTGATTTGTCAATGTGCATTAGGCATCTAATATTATGAGACCTTTGCACAAACAATTAAGAGCGAGGCATGAAAAGCCCTTTCATTTTCAATCTGAGATACACTAGCTCAATTTTAGTCTAGCTGTTCTTAGTTTCTCACAAAATCAGAGAAAATAAAATGCCCAGAAACAGATAGCTAGTTCATTGAACACTTCCACACTGTATTATAAATAATAAAAAATATTATTATTTATTCACATAAAACAAACTGTAGATAGCTTCACAACAGGAATGAGATGTTTAAAATAGATTGAATTCTCATAAAAACTTGATTCTCTGGATTGAAAATAGACAACATTTGTCATTGCTCTGAATGTAAAGGCACACGCGGAACAGAACACCTCACCACAGCACGAGAAAACGTAATGCTCAGCCCTTAATGAACATTTGCAATGGTTTTAATGTACATACTACCTAAATGAATATTAACGTAAGAGTCTCCACAGTGAGATGTACCCCTGGTTTCAAAGACAAGGCTTAAGCCTTGTTTCAGATTTAATGTAAATCTTATCTGTTTCAATGGAAAGAAACATGCACTGACTGATCTTAAAACATGTCAGTGCCTTTGTTTTGTCTTAAGATGCACACTAGTAGTTATTTAATTGTCCTTATTGAACTATGGCCCAACTTAGGCTAAGCCCCGTCTAGAAAACCGGCAATGCACGTAGTACATCTGTAATCTGTGTAAACGATAGGAAGATTATCTGGCTGGTCAAAAAAGTTTTTTTCCCCCCTCCATTCTTTTCTATTCTATTTTATTCTATTCTAATTAAGCTCAGGACCACAAACTGATCTGCAACAAGTAGCAAAAATGAATAGCAAACACTTTTCTTCCTGCAAGAAAACATTTGGAATTTTAAAGATTCTTTAAAGTTGTAAGAAAACCACCAAGAAAACATAAATCCAACTTTTCAGATTTTATAAAATAATCTACCAATACCATTAAGCTCTTCATACACAAATACTACACAATCACATCTGAAGTAGGTCCCCTGAAAGAGTGAAAACTGCCATAATATAAACATTGTGCTTGATTAACGCTCTATTAAAATCCATAATTCTGACTACAATCACAAAAAAAAGAACTTAAAAATAATGATGGTTCACCAGCTAGTGCATTTTATAATAAAAAGAAGACCTATTTAATAAATATTAAAAAAAAAAAAAAAAAAACACTATCACCTCAAAAACTCAATTTCTCCTATTTACAGGAATGTCATTTTAAAAATCCCTCACAGAGATGGGGTTTTAAGCTTAAAATGAAACATTTTTAAATAATAAAAATTATTTAATAAAAAAATTTATTTGGAAAGTCCACTTTAGATATTCAACTAACAGTAAGTAACTCCGCAACTCCATGTCAACTAGCAGTCATTAGACTATTAGTGCTTCCTAACACTTTATTTTGATGGGTCCACAACATACTATCAGAAACTTATTCTACTAACCCTAAACCTACCCCTAACAGTCTAATCTGAGTTAGTAGACACATAGTTATGAATTAATGAGAATTACTTATAGTTAGTAAAATGTCTAAATGGACTATCGAAATAAAGAGTAACCAAAACATTTACCCTTGTGTCTGCTTGATCACTAGATGAAATCATACAATGCTACCTGACAACTATACTGAATGTTTTAAATGTTGGTATAAGCTCTGGAAAACAACAAACTTATGATGTAAAGAAAACTATTTTTACAAAGCTAAACAAACTATCAGATGATGGCAAAAGACTCCCTAAAACCCCTTAACAGAAACAACACACACACACACACACACACTAAAACCTCAAAACACACCATAAAGTGCTTGCAGTCCCCATAAGGTTTCACAGTATGAACATTTTTGTCTGTGTGTTGGGCTAAAAGACTGCACATATCGATTCAATAGCTGATCGACAGCATAATTAGAGTAAAAAATTCAGAAACTCTATGAATAGAAACATACAGATTACTAGAACAATCAGAAACTACACATCTACAAACAGTTTCTGTCATGGCTTTTTTTCTTCTTTTTTTTCCCAGTTAGTGACTTTCGATTACAAAGAGTTCCTAGTGTAGAAAAAGATGGCAGTTTGGATATCACATGTGTTCACGGCCCTGAGAGAGGTGTGTTTGGTTATGCACGTGTGCTTGTGGCTCATTCACTCAGCTTGTGGCCATATGGGCAGAGGATGGGCCTCGGTGTTGAAGATGTACTTGTCTAAGCTGATAAGGTTGGGGTCATTGGAAAACAGCAGGTAGAAGTATTTGAGTGTCTCACCCAGGAAGAAGCTCTCCATTTTGTCTCGAGGGTTGGGATTGGCTGGGTCACGGACATTGTTTATGGACGAAAAACCTCCGGTGGGAACCTGTGCGGGGAGAGGAATACACAAGTCTGTACTGAAGGTCATTTGGAAACATTCTTGCAAACTTGACATGAACTGAAGGTTAAATGTGCAGTTCAGGAAAGCACAGAGAGAAAGTGCAAGTACATTTGGAAATGGAGCAATGTTTGAATACACCAAGAAATATGAGAAGTCATGTAGCAACGTATCTGACACATGAAATCTAGATCAGAGTCAGTGATATCACAGTCTTGTTCTGACAAAGCACCAAAGTTTGGATTTGGGCCAGAATGAAAAACATTCTTGAGATACAGTGTTACAGGCTCACATTTTCTTACAACATGACTGCATTCACTTTCACATTTTCTGACCAATGGACAAGGATTTTTACTTCACTTTACTTTTAACTTTAGAGATCACGTTCACAAAGAATATTAGCGAAAGAAACACTTCACAACTGAGCACAGCTAGAAGAGGTTTTCCATGTGCTTGTAATATTTTATTCTTTTAAAGAAAGTTTTATTCCTTGAAAAAAGATAATTATTTTTGTGATTAAGTAAAATCATTCAGAAATCATTTTATTATGTCGATTTGTACTTTCATGCTTATGTTAAAAAATGTTGAGCTTTTATAAAATCTTGTTTGATAAAATCTTTGATCTGTATCTTTGATAAAATCTTGAAATAAATGTGTAAAAATGTAACAAATGTAAAATAATAATAATTTAAACAAATATATATATTTATTTATTTTTATTACATTTGTTACATTTTTTTCAAGATTTTATCATATATATATAAAAAAAAAAGTTCAAGAAAACAGCATCTATTTGAAATGTCTTGTGTAACATTAGAAATGTATTTACTGTTACTTTTGATTAATTTCATGAGTTTTTGCTAAACATATAAGTAATAATTCAATTAAATTTAATTAAATTTAATTTAAAAAAAAAAGTTCTGATCTTAAAACTTTTAAACACTAGTAACCGCTAAACTATATGACTGTGGACATAAATACACCAGAAACAGTACACTATCTGAAAACTATTTTCACGACACCGACGATTGGACATGCACTCATTTGAATCTCACGTACCATTTAGAATGGAAAACATGTAAATTTGGACGCAGTGTACAACATGTACCTTTCACAGTTTTGCATGTCCTAAAACATTTCAAAGTGGCATTTGAACCGTTTCATCCCTCTCTCACATACCCTTGTGTACTTATTGAAGTTCTGCAGGATCTCCCAGCCCCACTGCTGGTACTTCTTATCCTTAGTGAATCTGTACATGTAGAAGAGGCTTTCTATAGTCTCTGGCCGCAGAAGGTTGTGTCGGTCTGCAATCTGTAGGATAATATGAGATCACAACAATGATTACATTTCACATATTCACCAAACAAACACAAAAAGCTCTTCATAAGCTCACCTTTACATCTACATCCTGTGTGCTGCTCTCATGGATGTTAAAATGAGCTATCTCCGGGCTCAGACCGGTCTCCATCTGGGCGTACATCTGGTAGCAAGTCTCTATCAGCTGTTTAGCCAGCTCCATGTGATCAGCTGGAAGGCCGTAATGTGCCCCAAGTGCAAGTGTGCCAGGCAGGAAACAAACCAAGTGGTCCTGAAAAAAAACAAGAAAGAACGGAAAAAAGGGGCTACATGAGCTATTGGATTGTTACGGGCCTTGATTTTCTTTGAGAAAAAGCATACCATTTTGGGACTGAAGTGGCCATGGGACAGCTCTCCTACAAATGTAAGGCCAGAAGGAGTAGACTTCCTCAGGAGGTTCTTCTTCACGCCTTCCACAGCCAGCAGGTAGTCATCAAGCAATCTGAAAAAGCAAGCACACAAACTTTGAACCTGAACCTGTATTTGTGACCCTGGACCACTCGTCTTTTTGAAGATGAGATTTATACATAATCTGAAATCTGAAGAGAGGAGAGCTTGTTTCTCATTGGTTCCCACTTTTTTGGGAACAGAAATGCTCTAAAACGGCAGCTTGGCCAGACTAACTTTGCTCGCGAAATGAATGTAGCATCAAAGGAAGTATGGGCGGGCCCAGGCTAATTTGATATGCAACTATTTGAAAATCTGGCATATTACTAACCAAAAAATTTAGTTGATATATTTACTAAATATCTTAAATGGAACATGATCTTTACTTATCTTAATGCTTTTTGGCATAAAAGAAAAAATGTATAATTTTGACCCATACAATGTATATTTGGCTATTGCTACAAACACACCTGGACTTAAGACTGTACTCACTCATTCTCTGTCTTGTCTCCTTGTATCCACTGCTTCAGAAGGTACTCGTAGTAGCTGTCAGCTCTGGCACCCAGCGTGTAAACGCCCTGATGTGTGAACAGCCCGTTGTTGGTATTGATGAACATCGGCACTAACCCATCTTGCTTTCCATCCAATTGATGCACCTGCTTCATCACCTCCATTACAGCCAGCTGCAGAAAGAAATGAAAGAAAAAGTAACCACCTGTTGCTATGAGAACAGAATAGCTTAAATGAGTGTTCGGGTCTTAACTGAGAAAGACTGTCCATTGTCTTGACCTTGTATTTGGGGTCTCCAGTAAGCCGACTGAGCTCTCTGAATTCTAGCTGAATGCTTGTGACCTCAGCTACGGTACTGTCTGAAGTCCACTGCGGAGGATGAGCAGTCCCCTTTCCAATGTTCACATCCGAATAGGGGATTTTTGAGGCAGTGTTGAAGGCGGGCATTAGTCTGGAGCCAATATCTTTCTGAAATCACCAGAACACAGTAACTAACGGGATAAAGAAACAACTTTGAAGACTCCAGCTCTTTGATTAGCATGTCCTCCTTACTCACAGCTTTCTCCAGGAACAAGGAGTCTCCGGTGAGATGGTAAGTACTCAGAAGGCCACCCAGTATACGAATGGTGCTCTCAAACAGATTGACATCCACGTTCTTATCGAAGGAGAGCTCTCTGGCCACCCACTCCCTGGCCTCTGCAAACTCTGCCAACAAGATTGATGTAAATCAAGTAAAGCACATTACAGCACACACTCAGCAAACACAAAAACTGTTTTCTGTTACAATGCTTTTTTAATTCATATTAAGACGTATTTTGTTGGTTGATTTCACATTAAAGTAAAAATTGTGGTTCTGTGCTGCTACTATTGCTTTGCATCTGAGTACAATGAAAAATTGGATTGGATTTTTTCCAGTCCAAGACAGGGGGGGGGGGGGGGGGTAACGGGTCTGTGTTGGACACTGTAATGCATTTTCTGTAGCAAACTAAATTACCCTCTTTGAGGCCCAAGATCCACATGGTGTCCAGAGCATCAATTAGGGTCAGCCCAAGTCCAAACCACTCTCCATATGATTTAGAGATTGGTTTTAGTTCATCGTGACCCCAAGCAAAGTTCTTGTAACCCTTCCAGGCATGTCTAAAGGCTTCTCTGACAGTCTCCAGCCTGCTTTCAGCTGAAAGAAACAGAAACACAGGAAACAGCTGCTTCAGTGCAATCCGTAAAAAGAAACAAATGAATTCGGCAGATCTGCTGCATGAAATGGGTTTATATTTAGAAAGTATTAATAGATTAAGCAAATGGCTCTTTTCCGGTTCAATATCAAAGGAGTGTAGCTGACAAAATAACAAACCAAGCGCTAATGAAGCTGGGTCGTCTTGGATTTCTGTGTCTTTGGTGTCAGTATCAGATGCCTGTTCTTCTATCACAGCTCCACGCCAACTACACACATGCGAGAAATAAATAATAACAATAAACAATACATAAGATTATCCTCTATACTAGCCAAGCTCACCATCACAAAAATTGCACATGCTTTTGTAATCATAAGGTATTTCCGTACAGCTGACATTAAGCATCAAACCTAATGATCGGCTTTCCTTCTTCAGATCCTTTATCTGCATTCTTCAGGTCCAGCTCCTGATTTTCTACTCCCAAAAGACCGGAAACATTTGTTTTGGTTTGCAAACGGTTCTGCAAGACAGGAGGTCCACGTCTATGGTAGTCCTTTTTCTATTTTTCAGATGCAAACACACGTTAAAAAAAAAGAAAAAGCACAGCCTGTAACCTTGAGTCATCAGGTTACTCATGAAAAGAGGCTATCCAGAAAGAAAGCAAGAAACAAATGGTTCAGGCTAACCTCTGAGGGTGGCTCAGGAATAATGGACTTGTACTCATTTTTCAGGTTGACAACAAATGGTTTTCCATCGTTCCCATTTTCCCCTACTACACCATCTGAGAAACAAATACACAGATGGTGTAACGTGTTAGAATGCATGAGTTTTTTTGACCTTGTCATTTTTTATATTTTATTTATATTTCTCTCTCACGTGATTTAAAAAAAAAAGCTCACATTCAGATCTGCATCAGCTCCATCTCTACTTTTGATACATCCCAACTTTAACAGGGGCATATTAAAATTTAGCATGTCCTTTATTTTACAGTACATGTACACGAGGAACAGAACTGTAAAATAAAGTGCTACTATGATTTGTAGTAAGACAGCAAGACAATTTGCACGCTCGTTTTCAATTGCATTATAGCATCTCACCTCTCCAGTGCCCTATGAGAGTGGGAGATGTGGCAATTCCACAAACCAACAACAGCATGAGTGTAAACAGGATCAAGCTGCGCTGCAATCTGGACAGCTGTTTCCATTTCTGGAGACAAAGCCAAGATGACTGGATCACATTTTTGTAATCAAAATTGGGCAAAACAATCAGATTACCCTAAAGATGGGCCTTGAAACTACTGGATAAAACCACAATGTTAACAAACGGATGACTGTTGAATATTAACTCACTCTCCAGCAGGACTGCCGCCGCCACTGCTTGCTGTTGGTGTAGCTGCCACTTTCACTGAGAGTCAGAGATACAAAATCCCTTTTTGATGAAGGCAGCATGATTCCCTGTCTCTCTCCAGATTGCTCATAAACTCAGTGGCCAGGTTTCTGTGTACAGAGAGAGAACAAACTTCTAAAAACCTACAGAGTTGCCTACAGCATTTCTGGGTTGACCATGATGTTTAAAAGTGCTGTCTAGTAAGGCAGTTCACTATGCGTTAAGACACGCTCTGTCCTGACAGTAGCCGCGTGGGCAGCTGACTGGCACATGCAGTACTGAAAAAACAGATACAGGCAAACGTTTTTTTTCAATGTTTACAGTTTAAAAACGTCGACGGCGCAAAGTAATTATGGTGTATTTTGACTAACATAAAAATACATTTTAAAAGTTTAATTCACAGAGCAAGTCTAAAGCTGCAGCTCATAGTTAAATGATGAGACACTTTTAATATTTGACTTTAAAAGACATATATATATCACACAAAAAATCTAAACAAACATTTAAATCGTTGACTGATTCATTATTACTCCACAACCACTTGACTGTTTTGATTCATTCAAAAGAACCGATTCCTAGGATTAGTGCGTTCCATTTGAGCACGTGAATAATTCCCGCAGAAAGCCAAGTCAGAGTATTTTTGTACGATGTTCCTCCACAGCGGCAGGGAAAACAAATATGAAAAAAATTAATTGGTTTCGGTATACAGTACAAATTGAATCAAAGAATTGTTTTCTAGTTTACCGGTTCAGAAGTGTCAACTGTCATACAACGCTTTCTCGCGGACTAAAAAATTACTGAAACTGACTTATTTACGTTACATCATTAAAGAACCCAAAAAACTATTTGCATTATATTTAGTACAAAAACGATAGGTTTCTCCATTTAGAAAATACTAAAGCTCATACTGGGTTACTTTTCTCTGCTGTTTGTTCACGCAGGATTAAGCGCAGAGATCGGACATCAATAAGTCATTCACCTCTCTTCCTGGAGCACGTCGAGTGTCCAGCTGTGTGAAGCGGAGCTCTGATCGGTTCAGGATCTCACGACGGTCCGAGGCATCACTGAAGGGCCTAGAGCTCACCAGCGATCACTCAAACTCACAAAAATCCCATTCAACTCTTCAGCGGTGGCGAACACCACGCGACTTTCCAAGCGGCGCTTCTGAAAATCCCGAAGGGTTAAATGTAGCATACTGCAGCCATTTTTCTCGGAGCAGGTTTCAAGTGATTTCCTGGAGACGAAGAGAAGCCAGCTGTAAGGAGGCGTGTTGTACAGTACACTAGCAACTTGTGGCTTTTTCAAATAATCCTCCAGAGGGCGCCAGGCACGCCACAAACTGGGACCAATCAGAAAGAGTAACCTAAAACACCCTAAATCTCATTGTTTGGCTCCACATAAGCCTGTAGGTTTGTACCACACAGTTCTACACTGAAATGGTAAAATAAACATATGAATACTTTTATACTGCAAAGATGGATTAAATTGATCAGCTGATAAGAAATGTGATTTATATATGCTATAGTTACATTGTTTATTGCAGTACAGGAAAAAAGTTTCATGGTTATTTACACTAAAATATTGATCCTCACAATGTCAACCGTGATGCACCAAAAAGAAAAAAAAAACATATTAAAAATATAGCTGCAAGCAGCAATTACCGGGGATTTTTAAAGCCTTTGAGGTTAAATAACACCTGGTTGACACATCGAAAACACATCGAAAATGGACAATAGGCTCATAGACACACACACACACACACATACACATACACAGACATACAGAAATGAAATGGTTAATATTTAGTAAGCACGCTTACGCGCGCGCGCACACAGACATGTATAAATATAAACTATTATATTAATACAAACACACAGACACGGGCACACATTTACACATATTGTGTTGCAATTTTAGATAATTTGAAATAAATGATAGATAACAGTTATTGCAAGTCTTCTCTTTTAAAGAATTTATATGTTATTTTCATTGTAATGATTATCTGGCAAAATTGTAAAAGCTTTATGAGCAAAATGGTAAACTATAACTAAATGTGATTTTAAATGTCAAAATAGTGATTTTATAATGTCCCCATCAGCAAACATGAAAAGCTCTGTTTGTGTGCTCATTAGTGTTCTTCCGCTGCCATCTAGTGGCAGGCCTTTTGTGAGCTTATCTAGCGTCAGCTCTATGAAACTTTGCATGCTCGCTAAGATTCGTCTGTCACATGTTTTAACCACGTTTCATAAAGTTTGTTAAGGTTTTATATACTTTTGAGTATATGTGGCCACACCCCTTTTTAAATGAGCCAATTACAGCTAAACAAAGGACAAAATACATTTTTTTTAATTATTATTATTATTAATCTAGAGAGTCAACAGATTATTACTGCAGTGGATTTTAACATTTGTTAATAATTAATGAATGATTTGACAGCAATGGTTCTTGAGGCAAAGTTGCTCAGTATGAAGAGAGATATCAAATGATATGCATATTGTGTGGATGTGTGAAACACCACGTGATTACTGGGCCAAGAAAACTCGTTAGCGCCAACTAGTGGCCGATTTGTTTCACATTTCTTACAGACCTTGAGACTTTAAGTCTGTCAAACACGCCCGCCGAGTTTCGTTCTGATTGACCGCCGTTAACCATGTCTAATAGTGCTCAAACTTAAATGTTTTTAATATATATAACAATGTCCTCATACAGACTTGTGCCAGTTTGGGCCTAGTTGCTGCAAGTTAAGCGGTTGCCTAGTAATAGCCGAAAATGTGTTTTTTTCTGTCTTGTAGCGCCCCCAAGTGACTATTTTTGACTAAAGTTTGAGCGTAAACGTTCCGTTCCAGAGTTATAATGTTAGCATAGACGCTAACTGGCCTACTGTTTCGCGCCAATATCAAAATGTAAACTTTTTTTTTTTGGATAATTATCTGCAGTGGTTTGATTCCCATCACGCAAAAAAGCTATGACTAGTTCGCAAAAGTAGGTTTCGGAAATATCCAGAATTTGCGGGAAAACTGCGTCGTAGTTCATTTAGATATTTATATGGGTTTTATGCTTTTCCTTGGCAAAGTAAAATTAGCAATAGGCTATTTTTTTTTTTTTTTTTTTTACCAGAAACACTTTTACCGGTTTTACCATAAAACAGTGTTCTGATTCCTGCAGACATTAACGTGCACTTTCCAACTTTAAAAACATCAAATAATTACTTGCATATATTATAATTTATGCTGAAAGCATTGTAAATTCATGCAGTAACCTGAAAGAACACAAACCCTTGAGGACCTATTTTAGTTTCCTTTGTTTTTTACTAAGGCAACAATAAAAACACACACTCTTTTGAATAAAATCAGTTTGCTATTAAAACAGATTGCAATGAGCTACTTTTACAATGAGCTAAACTGTCATTATTTTTAATGGGACTCTTTTTGCAATTTGCACAAAAACATTTATATGTGTTATTTATAAACGGTCATCATAATTTGTTAATTAATGTATAGTAAATTCCACTGGTTCCAACATTAACTATGGTTCAACAGCAACTGTGTCCAAATATTCTCATTCACGTTATTAGTTTTCACAAGCAGTGCCTCATATATTGTATGTTTGAGGCACATTGTTTAAATAACATCAGATTTGAGTGCCACATACACCACACGGCCAAAAGTGACAGCAAATCTCTGCGTATGTTTAAAAGCCTTCCGACAAGAGCAGAGGCTGTTACAGCAGTATAGAGTGGATAAACTACTAACGCCAACGGTTTGGAAATTAAACGTTCATCAAGCACACGTGGCCATGTAGTGTATATCACAGTGCTCTTTGTCATAAGGTGCAACAAAACCTGAATCGAAGGGTTTTTTTGAGGAAATCATGGTTTGTGAACTGTTCTTAAAATATGACGAGTAACAACATCCTGGCATTACATAAATAATCAGTTATTTGACAGAAAACAAGCATTGTAAACAATATATTACATCTCCTCATGAGAAGCTGCGCACCGGATTGCTGTTGCCACTAGACAACAAATCAGTTTATTGTACACTGAAGGTACACTGTAAACTCAAGGTGGAAACTTCATTAGGAACCTCCATTCCCACAGCAGATGGAGAACAGTAGAGTAAAGAAAGTCCTGATATTTGCTGATCGTTCTTGTCTCAGCAGAGGCAACAGTTCAGCAACAGTCCTCAAATGTGTTTGTGTTTTAGCTGAAGCACACTTGTCCTACAGTAAACTGAAACTGTTCTGTTGTGTCACTGTGGCCAAATAAAGCCAGATCTCTGATTGGTAAAAGCTCCAGGTCCTCAGTCTCGAACTGGAACACAGACTCCCGAGGGCCTGTATCCGGTGACCCGACAGACTAAACACAGACAGAAAGAGGACATAATAAAATTAAACCAACAACAATGCAATCCATTAACATTTAGATACCGTTATCTTACTTCACAATCCAGTAATGTTCCCAAGAAGCTCTGCCTTCTTGAATCTCCGAGGAACTTTATGTCTCTTTCATGAAAGCCCTGGTGGCTGTTTGGCTGGCATGAAAATGTGATGTTCTGCTTCACAAACTTGCTGTTGAGCCGTAGGAATCTCATTTGTACCACACCGGTTTCCATGTAATCGAACTATAAAGACACAAAGATTTTCTCAAGAGGGAAATACATGATGGCAGGAGTTAGTGCTTCTGAGCAAACAGCATACAGTACCTGAAAGCCCCCATCTATAGTGCTCAACCATGTAAATGAGTCTGGGATGGTGTCTCTGAGCCAGGATTTCATGGGGATCTGAAGCAGAGAGGCGTCTCGTTAACAGATTAATATTTAAAATGCTTAAAATGTGGAGTCATTTTATTATTTTAGAAATTAATACTTTTAAATCTACAGTGATGCATTTAATTGCTCAAAAACAGCAATGTAGACCTTAGAGTTTCTATTTGAGATAAACACTGTTCTTTTGAGCTTTATTTTCATCAGTAGATTCTGAAATAAAAGCATTTATTTGACATTGATAATCATAAGATATGTTTCTTGAGCGACAAACTGCATGCTAGAATCATTTCAAGTCTGAAGATTAAAATTCAGCATTGCCATCACAAAAATAATTAATAGTTTTATATATACAGTACTAGTGCTGTCAAATAATTAATTGAATCCAAAATAAATGTTTTTGTTTACATATGTGTATTGTGTATATTTATTATGTATGTAAAAAAACACACACATACTGTAAATATTTAAAAAATATATTTATTTATATTCTTATTTTTATATTATAAATATATTTATTATATAAACATATTTTTCTTTACTATATACATTCATGTCATTGCATTTATATATACATAATAAATGTCATAATTAAACACAGTATACACAAATATATTATGTAAATAAAAACTTTTATTTTGGATGTGATTTAAATATGCAAATTTTTAACCCTTTGCATGCACCAATAATCCTAAATGTGGTACCATTTGAAAGCTTAGAATCTCTATTTTATGCAGATATGAATCACTTTAATATTTATTGTACTGTCACAAAGTTATTTACACGTAAAGTACACTATGTACACCACCCCCCCGCCTATACAAATTCTGCCTTTAATTTTTAACCCTTTGTGTGCA
>JAUMHP010000046.1:5717090-5735378 GCA_032361065.1 Enteromius trimaculatus
TATGGGAAGCTATTTAATTTTGGTAGGAAAAAACAGGCGGAATTCCCCAAAATAGCTGCAGAGCATAAGAGGTTAATCACAATTATTTGTTTCATAGCGCTAATATACAGTAAAGTAGACAACATTTAAACTTCAGCACTTTAAAAACTTTTAAAATTGAAATGATGTTTCACAATATTACTGTTTTAACTACATCTTTGATTAATAAAATGCAGCTTTTATGAGCGTAAGAGATTTCTTTCAAAAGCATCAAAAACAACGTCACCTACTCCAAACTTTAGTTTAGTATCTCAGTAGTGAGATGTGATTTTTGAAGGGTTTTCTATTTATTTAAGCTACTGTATCACAGTAGCCAATTTCACCACATATGACGGTCCCATCAGATGCTGAGGAAAATGTACTTACCTGTGGCTGCAGGGATGACAAACATGTTTGTCCACCTGCACCAAAGTTACAATATACCAGCAAAGCATCAGCAGGACTGCCCTGGTTTGGGTCGATATAATACATTCCTGAGACAAGAATAGTTAAATAAAAATCAGTAACGGTAAGTATAGTTATTCACACAGACCAGAATAATAAATTTAAGTCTACAGATGAAGAACAACATTCATGAGATTGACTCTGACCACTGGTTAAGTTAGGATGACTGAGCATCAACTCCAAGCAGGTGGTGGCTGGATGCTCTTTAGTGCCATCTGGAGGATCTATGAAGAATCGCAGGTCTTCCTGTAGGGAGTCTAGAAGGGTCTTAATAAGTGGATAGTTGGACTTGTCGGAAAGGTACATGAGGTCCTAATTTGTCCGGAAAAACAAAAAGCATCGTCACACAGCAATTAAGCAAACAGCTGATTGAACGTGTTATACAATGAATGGACTCTGAAGAAAAAAATTAAACCCTAAAACGCCTAATCAGCTGCTTACTTTTAGCTGAGTCAATGTTATGTTCAGAGATACGCCCGGTGGACCTGGAAGACCTGGTGGACCCTAAAATAAACACAGTTTCAGGCAGCACATGCATTAATGTCACAACTCACGACTTTTTGATCATCACTCAGGTGTCTGTCAGTACTGTCAAACTCACAGGAGGTCCTCTCTTTCCCTTTGGACCAGTAAGTCCTGGATATCCTTGTAAACCCTGAATAAATCACATTTCATGATCAACAAATGTTAACTACGAAAATAAAACTAGATAAGAGAACAATGTGTGTTTAACCCTGTATTTAAATATTTGTTCCAAACCTTTTCTCCAAACAGGCCCTGTGGAGTGAAGAAATGGACATAGTGAATAGTTTCCTTGAATATCATTTGTACATATAAGTGTCTAATGCTACCTCAATGTATTTTTTTTTGACCAATACATATAAAAGTAAAAATTCATTGGTTAATAGTCTAGAAAAACTTACAGGCATTCCTGGTAGACCTGGGGTCCCTCTTTGACCTGTTGGTCCAATATCTCCCTAAAAGAAGCAGAAAATATTCTATATACTACATGCCAACAGTCCCATTGTACATTTACACATGCATATCTAAATACTGTATATCACCTGCTCTCCCTTCAGCCCATGTCTTCCTTTATCCCCGGTTAGGCCCTGCTGCCCCTGAAGTAAACCGATAGATAGAAGTCAGACATAAATACTGAAAGTGTTAGTTGTTATGCACACAATATAATAATTGCCTTGAGTCTTTTCAGTTTCATCTAGCATTTGATTAAGATGAATGAAGGTACCTTCAGTCCATCTCCCCCTGGAGGACCAAGAGGCCCAAGTTCCCCCTTCTCTCCCTATAGACAGAAAGAAGAGTAAGCCTCAAGGTTCTCAGTTTTTGTCAGTTCTAATGACATTTCCATTAAAGCCCAAACCTCAAAGCCTTTTTTACCGCTCACTCCTTTTTCGCCTCTAATGCCTGGTAAACCCTGAAACAATAAATGCAGACCACTGATGAATATTCTCATCGTTTTACATATATATGTGTCTTACGTACATTACCCATATATATATATATTAATTTACATATTGTCCTGGTCTGCCAAGAGGTCCAGTCTTTCCCATTGCTCCCTGTTGGCCCTGTAACGTATCAAACAAAAGCTGTTATATAAAGTAATTTGTGATGAACATTATAAAATGACTCATTAATAAACGAGTACCTTCTCCCCTCTAGGTCCTCTGAGACCCCTCTGTCCAGCTTTTCCCTTTTTCCCCTAACAGTGAAAAAATAATTGAAATTGTTCTGTTAATCCTGGATATCTTTCCCACAAACACTGAAAAACCTACTTACTCTTTTCCCAGCATGCCCAGGTTTTCCACGAGTTCCATCCAAACCATCATTTCCCTGAAAAATTTGAAAACTATACATACAGTATATATATATATATATACACACACACACACACACACACACAGTAAGACTGGTCGTTACAGTAAA
This sequence comes from Enteromius trimaculatus, assembly GCA_032361065.1. Classification (NCBI taxonomy): domain Eukaryota; kingdom Metazoa; phylum Chordata; class Actinopteri; order Cypriniformes; family Cyprinidae; genus Enteromius; species Enteromius trimaculatus. The sequence goes on from JAUMHP010000046.1 coordinate 5,719,515, forward strand.
GAATCATAATATTTTAGAAATTAACAGAGCAACTAGAGGAAAAAGCAAATGTTATTATATCAGTTTGCAAATTCAATCCTAACATATGATGAAGAGAGATTTTGATCACTCTGACCTTCTGACCTTTCGGCCCATCCCTTCCCTGAGGGCCAGATTTGCCAGTTGGACCCTAAACATTAATAATACATAATAAAACAGAAATAAGTGAAAGCATATCAACATTTGCTTGCTGATTCATTGCAGAATTTTCCTTTATATTAAATCACACAAATACTGACTTGTGGCCCTGGTGGGCCGACGGGGCCATCAGGTCCCAGCTCTCCTGGAAGTCCCTGGAAATAACAGCACAATGCAATTAAATTAATAAATAAATACATTTCTGAATTTTTTATCATATGCACAGAATTAAATATGAAAAAAAAAATTATTATGTTAAAATTCTACCTCATTTCCTGGTAATGCAGAAGGTCCTTCGATACCAGGAGGGCCAGGTGGTCCCTAAATAAGAGACCATCAGCTAACATCAAGAATATTTTAGAGACTTGTTATAAAATGTTTTCTTTAATTTAGAGTCTCACCATCCGCCCTGGAGGTCCTTGTCTTCCTGGTTCACCTTTAGATCCCTCTTGTCCCGACATACCCTTCAGACCCAATAAGCCCTCGGGGCCTCTGGGACCCACGGCTCCCTGTAATATCAGTATTATTCATCCGCTGAAAATCTAGCACTGTAACCGGGATTTACCTTGAAATGGTTAGCCATACTAACCTGAGGTCCTGCTTTCCCCATAACCCCTTTTAAGCCTCTCTGCCCAGCTATTCCCTGTAGATGAAACAAAAACATAACGACTTTAATTTGACATTGAGAGGTTCGCCTTGGTTCCTGTAATCTTATATAGAAGCCAATTTATATGCAAAAAAAGGGCATTGAGGGAAATGCGGATCTCTCGTCTTGTTCCCAGTTCACAATTCAAATGTTATTTTATCCAAACCATTGTATTATGGAAAGCAGTCATTGATTTTACCCAACTGCCTCGATCTCCAGGATGGCCAGGTGCCCCAGGTGATCCAGTTCCCCCCTTATGAAACAAAGAGCAGGTCTGTTACATTAACAGATGCATAAGAGTAATCCTGATCTATTACAAGGAAACTTGATGAAAGAAACTGATGGAAGAAAGGGAGCAATACCTTTGGGCCTGGAGAACCATTTGCTCCTGGTGGTCCCCGAAGGCCTATCAAACCCTGCGTTGAAAATTATAAACTCAACCAACCAACCAACTCCAAAAGTGTGAATCCCATCAAAAACTACAATCGTGTAAGTAGATTTAGATGCATCTTATACAAGAATCATACCTCTAGACCCATCAAACCCGATGGACCAGACTTTCCCATCAGTCCATTCTGACCCTGGTGAAGAGACAATCATTATTCTGCTATGTTTAAACAGTACACACTGTAATAGTTAGTTTGGTCTGTCCAGCAGAAATGATTTTGCTCAGTAGGATCACTAACTAGTGGTCCAATGTAGCCTTTATTCCCCTTCAGTCCCCTCTCTCCTCTGTCCCCCAAAAATCCAGAAGGGCCATGTTGTCCAGAAAATCCTCGATGTCCAGGGTCACCCTGTTTGAATAAGAATATAGCTACTTCACTCTGTGTAGAAACTGGTTATAAAATATAGACCTTTAACCTACATTTTCATCTAACAAAATATTACTTAGAATTACGCATTTATTTACCTTTTGTCCTTTAGGCCCAGGGTCACCAAAATCACCTGGAGGTCCAATACCTCCCTATATATATGAAACATTATACTCATTACAATTTATTGGGATGCACTTTAAAAGAACAAAGATGTTTAAGATATAGACACACTACTCTTGTAAGTCTTTGCTACATAAAATTGTTTGTTTCTTAAAAAAACTGAAAAAAACTCAGTGCCCAAAAATTTAGCATAGTAAGGTTTAATAATGAAACTTGAAGCCTCATGTAATCACTGTCACTGACCTCTTTGCCACGTTGTCCTGGTGCGCCCTGCATTCCCTGAGAGCCCTGAGGTCCTTGTTCTCCCGGATGGCCATTTTGACCAGGCTTCCCAGTGGGTCCAGCTGATCCCTAAAGTCAAATACCCCAGTTAATTCATATATACTGTAAAAATCCTGGAGTGTAAGCTTACAGATTTGGTGATTTTGATGGATGCATTAAATTAGCATTAACACCTACATGTTCTCCTTTTGGCCCGGTTGGCCCCTCAAAACCCACTGGACCAGGATGGCCCTACAACAGAAAGAGTGAATGAACTAATTCTCCTAAAACAAGATGGTGCAGTTAATGAACCACACTTTAACAAAAATCTCTTGCAATGTTTCCTATATCGAAATATTCTAATGCCTTTGTTTAAAAACATACTAAACCAGAGATCAAGTTGCTTAAATTTTTGGTAAGCTGCCCAAGAAAAGAAGAAGACGCTGATCCCCGAAACTCAAACAGGATGCCTCCAAATAGCAGTTAATTTTATATAAACTGAAATGAACCAACCTGTGGTCCACTCAATCCAACAGATCCAGGGTCACCTGAAGGTCCTGGCAATCCCTAAAGAAGAGCATTTTAAATCAAATGCTTAATCCTGTGTTATGTAACATGTTTTAGTAAATTGAAATGCCTACAATACCTGCCCTCCTTTCTCTCCTGCTTGACCAACTATTCCACTTGTGCCCGCTGAACCCTGAAGCATAGCAGAATATCATCTGAATCTCGCATTGTAACTTTCTCTTCAAATTCTTTTTGAAACTATCCTATATATTCAATAATCAAAATGAGGGGTACCCACTCACTGGCAATCCAATTGGTCCTTGTTTTCCCTGTGGCCCCCGAGGCCCCTGGCTTCCTTGGGGGCCTTGCTTTCCAGCTACTCCTTCAATCCCTGGCAGTCCTGAGGGCCCCTGAATTAACAAACAGACACGAATACTCAAACACAAGTATAAGATGTAATGAACAAAAATTCTTATAACGCTTGATCATTTGACATTCAACAGTGCTGACTGCATAAAAAGCATTATGTTATATTGCATATAAACAAATCTGAAATACTGCAGTTTAAAATAAGCTATTATACATTAATTACTTTCTATATATTCTTTTGTTATAATTCAAAAATGTATAATTGAAACTGAGTGCTACATACAGACAATCCTTGCAAGCCAGCAGGTCCTGTTTCCCCTTGGTGACCCTAAAAAAATGTTTAAAACATTATTGATAACCTTAAAACAGTGCTATTAAATCATTTGGCTCTATGAATGGAGAGGTTACTTCACCGGTGGTCCACGTGGGCCTCTCTCACCAGCCGGGCCTGGTAAACCCTAAAAAGTTTAACAAGGTAACAATTGTAGATATGACCGACACATAATAACACCAATGGTACTAAACAGATAACATTCAAATTAACTTACAAGTAGCCCTCTTTGCCCTGGTGGACCCAGAGGACCCCTGATGCCGGGTTCACCCTGCAGATGCACATTCACAAAATATATGTGATACAACATCCAGAAGATCAGAGAAAAACGCTTAGTTAAATATTTACAGCAGAAAGCCCTAACCCTCTCTCCAATGTGACCTGGCTGTCCACGAAGGCCTATGGCTCCTGGATAACCCTGACAGCAAGAAAACAGCACATAGGGTCAAATCGCTGCTACAAGCTGATCATGAATTTTCATGTCAGTCTCGACTGGTTTATGAGGATAGAGCCACTTACATACATGCCTACAGGTCCTTGAGCACCTGCAATGCCTGGTTTCCCAGTGAAGCCCTGATAACAAACACACACAGTAATGATACGCGAACGCCGTGCAATAATTATGTTATTACAGCAATACAATGCTTTGAGAGGCTTACCTTTTCACCAGGAGGACCCTGAGTGCCATCTTGGCCTGGTCGTCCAGATGGGCCCTAATGAGAGGAGAAATCGGTGATGAACAATTGTGTTTTTAGTAGACGTTAATGAACACAAATAAATAATGTGGTTACTCTTTAGTTTACTATAGATATACTACAAGTAAGTAATGTCAACTAATTTTAAATGTACATGTACAGTACATGTCTACTAGCTATCAGAGCAGACTGTAAAGTGCTAGAAGTTTTTAACCATCCTTGCAATCAGTTTGTCCTGTTGTTATGCTCACCTGTGAGCCTGGAGGGCCTTGTTTTCCTGGTTCTCCGATCATGCCCTTCAGGCCCTTTAGATGACAAATTACAGAAGACATATGAAAAGAAAAATAGGAAAAACACTAAAAAGATCCACAATTATGTTTTGTTGGCTGATATAAAAGGAATGCAAATATTAAGGATTCTTAACTAGTTCTCGGTTACTAATTTAATTTGTGATACTGATCCTGCTAACTCCATTTAAATGTTCTTTCTTCCACTGAAGCACATGATGTTCTTGTTTAGATCATCATCATTAGGTTTTACACACTTTTTCACGCAGCTCATATGAAGCTGCCAATTAAGCAAAAAATAAATAAATAAAAATACTGTACCAAGACATTCTGAAATTCATTCTAATTTTTCAATTAAATAAATGTATACCTAAATTTGTAAAGGTATTCGAAGATAAACAACAGGAGATATAGATAAATGATTCATTCTACCAGTTTAACACTTGCGAAACACATTTCAGGCTTTTGCTGTCATGCTGAAACAGAGATCATTCTCCCGTGACAGAAGCACCAACCCAACAGTTTAAGACCTTGTTAAGTTTAATAGTCTCTGATCTTTCTGACCTCGACATGCCTGTATTAAGTGTTTCTCCTTCTTCTAAGGATTAATGTTGGTAATAGCTCTTTTAAAGAATCATCTGCAATTATTACTGACCAGTCATTACAACAAGTTTTTATTATAGCAGGAGTCTGCTCCCAACTAACTAACATATGTCACAGAATATTTTAGTTGATGATAAGAAACATACATCAGGTCCTTTATCTCCTGGACTTCCAACAGAACCAGAAACACCCTGCAAGACAGATACACAAAATCAACACAATTTTGGTTACTTACTTTGGTGTCGTGGCAAAGCAAAGATTCATATATGATAAATCACTATGACTGATAAAAAAAAAAAAAAACTTGAAATTAAATGTATGAAATGGGAACCTGTGTACCAGGCTTTCCTTCTGGTCCCTCGTCACCAACTGGACCTCGTAAACCCTGCAAAAACAGCAAATACAACCAATTCAATAACACGTGAACCACATAAATCTGGACTCAGTTTACTCAAATTCAATTTCCCTACCACTACTCCAGGTACACCAGGAGAACCATGTTGGCCTGCTCGGCCCTGAGCATACAGAAACAACGCGAATGAATGTGATAAAAAAGATAAAGGAAAACATAGATTTTGTTTATTCATAATACACGATGTTAAATATAAAGCTTATTCATGAAACAAAACATATGAACACATCTGAGACCTTAAAAAAATCTAAAGACTTAAAAGCTAATTTATAACTGTACATTTAAGTAATAAATATTATATGCATATAGCAAATTTACCCTGGATCCTCTGAGACCTGTTCTTCCATTAATACCAGGTACACCCCTGCTGCCCTTTTTAAAAAAAAAACAACAACAATTGTTTTAGGATAATAGGTGAATATATTTGTAAGACAGAGTGAAAGAGCCTTTGGGGATCATTTTTTAAAGAAGCAATCCCAGGTGGATTGATGTAAAATGGTGAGCTACAAGAATGCTTTTGGTGGCATCGTTCCACCTGAAAGTCATAAAGCACTCTGACCTTTTGACCCTCTTTTCCATGTGTTCCTTGAGGACCCACTTCACCATCTATTCCCTGTGGGGGGAAAAGGGTGAGAGAAAAACAAATGTATTTTGACAATAAATCATATTTTGAGTATTTATTATTGAATATAAATAATATGAAGAATGATATATTATAGGGAATCTTCTGTGCAACTGTATACCTGGATACCTGGAACACCTGATTGACCTTTGACACCAGGTAAACCAGGCAGGCCTGCCTGGCCCCTTTCACCCTGTGGACCCATGATCCCTAGTGCTCCTTTTGGTCCCTAAAACATACAGTTTAATCACAAAAAGGCAATTTACTGAATACTATAATTATGAATTTAAAGCTTTAGAATTTTTGAATGTATTGTGTGCTGGTGATTACTTTTTTCCCCTTAGGTCCTTTGTCACCCTTTTCTCCATTTGGTCCCCTACTGCCCTGAATTTAGAAGCATTCATTATTGATGTAATACATGATAAAGGACATCAATTTACAAATATTTTTTAAATTGTCAAATAAACATACAGTGAGATTTGAATCAGATATCTTACTGTGACACCTGGAAAGCCTTTTGGTCCTGGATCTCCAGTTAAACCCTAAATAAATGAATGAATGAATGAATGAATGGTTATTCCTGACTCCTAAATGAATGCTCATCAGACAAAGAATAAAAATATAAAATAAACTAGGCTAGGTTTTTGCTTATCAGTAAAAAGCAGCAACTTACAATATTACTGGGCACAATTTAATGGAATTTCAAAAAGTCATATTGGTTGCTGAAAGTCTGCTCTGTAAGTTCATAAGAAATTGTATATCTGTTTTCCTCTATACATTTAATATATTGACAAACAGACTCACCATGGGCCCTTCAATGCCTTGAAGCCCTCTGTTACCTACTGGACCCTCTGGCCCCTGTCCACAAACAGAAATATCTAGGGCTTCCATTTTATAAACATATAAAAAATGTAATGGTACATATTCTACATGTACTGTAGATAGAAAAGTTTTAAAACTTACTATGTCACCTTTGAGACCTTGTGGACCAGCCTGACCTTGAAGACCCTGCGGAAAACATGACAAAGCTTACTCATCTTTCTATTTCACAACAGACCCACATTTCAGTAGAAATAGAAAAACAGTAGGGAGTAGGAGTAATACATGATAAAATTTACCTGTGATCCAGGAACACCCGGTGGGCCTCTGTCTCCCTCAATTCCTCTAGGTCCCTAGAGGAGAAACATTCAGGTCAGGTTTTATATAATTTCGGCTTCTGATAATTCTTTAAGTACAGATTTCAAGAAGCAATGACTCAAAACAATGTTGCATACCTGAGGGCCTTTACGCCCCACAGGGCCAGCAGGTCCAGCGTCCCCCTTTATAACAGCAAAAGTGTTTTGGTTTATAACCAAGTAAAGTCTTTCTTTGATCATTTACTCATGTTGTCATTTCAAAGAATGCCGGAAACAAAAGCAAGATCGGTTCCCATTGCTTTCCAATGTATGGGCAAGAAATATAGTGGAAATCAATGGGAACCCAAATGGTTTGTCTTCAAAACATCATCTTTTATGCTCAGTAGAGAGTCAACAGAGAGAGTGGAACAACATGAGGGTGTACAAATGATAACAATTATTATTTTTGGGTAGACTATCCTTTTAAGCCCAGGATTCGTATATCTTACCCTGGAGGTCCAAATCACTGCAGAATTCGGATCTAACAATAATCAAACACCTGAGCAGGCGAATGAGTGTCTAAAGAATCATTAGAAACTCACAGATGCAGTAGGTGAGTTTTATTAGGGTTGGAGCTAAACTCTGCAGCGCACAGGACCTCCAGGGTAAGATTTGAGAAACTCTGCTTTAAGCAATGAAACTGATACTTGTTTACTGAAATTGTAGTAAGCACCCACTTACTTCTGAGCCATTAACACCTTGTGCACCAACCAATCCTGTAGCACCTGGTGCTCCCTGGCAAGACACAAAAACATAGCTGAGCATTATTAAGCAGTATCCATAAACACCAAGATTTTCTCGGTTAATAAGATGTAATCTCCAATTCAGTTTTCCCAAATGGATTTTCTTTTTGGTTATAACGGATATCAGCATTTCATAGGTAATAATACTCAGAAGAAACACAGTTTGAAAAACTTTATTTTTTTCTTTCTTGTCACAAGCATGATTTATGACTCAAGATTTACGACTCACCACTGTCCCTGGAGGACCACGTTTTCCATCGCTTCCTGGATCCCCCTATGAAAACAAAATTCCTTATACTGTCAAGATCAATGTAAAAATGATTTTCTTAAAATTGAAAATAAATATACAAAATAAGTTTAATTAAATCAATCACCTTAGGACCAGGTGGCCCAGGAATCCCTTGAACACCCTGTAAACCAACCGATCCCTGAAAAGAAATGAAAACCATTCGTGCACAATATTTACTACAATACAGTTACTAGTAACAAAGTTTAAAACTAGCAGTTCAAGAATATTAAGTGATTTACTCACTAAAGGACCAGAAAAGCCAGTAAACCCAATTTCTCCTTTTGAGCCCTATTTAAAAAAAAAAAAGAGGCATAAACAATAATTACATTCCAACTACAGAAGATAACACTTTTTGTTGTAGTGTCCCCTCCGGATTCACTAGGGGGCAGTAAAGGTGTTGAATTTCTATATACTGTATAAACGCATCATACTGTAAATGCATCATAAATACTTTAGATGAAGGTTTTCTTTACCTTCTGGCCAGTCTGTCCTTTGTCTCCTCTGAGTCCAGGAGCACCAGGAAAACCCTGCTCATGAAGGTAGAAAAACTGCTTTATACTATATTAAGTACATTACAGGGTGGTGCATATCTGAATATTATGTATGCTCATACTGTACCTCATCTCCTTTCTCACCGGGGGGCGCTGTGTCACCTTTGTAACCGCGAGGACCCTTGAGCCACAACCAGAAACATACAACATATTGTTTTCTGCAAGCTACATTCATATGAAGAGTTCAGATGAAAAAGCCTGACTGACATTTTTCTTTAAAATGATCGTTTCTTTCTGGCTACTATGTACTGGTACTTCTGAATGGGTTGGGGATGAGATAGCGCATTTAAAGTGAAAGTTCTTGATGAACATATACTATGTGTGGAGAGCATTTACTCAGTATCGAAATCTCATTTTGACCAAGACGGCTTTTGCATTGGAACTTTTCATATGTTCCAAATCTACAATTCAAAGCTTTACCATAATTTATCTGAAAATATTACCATAGACATCCCATGCCCTTACTCTCACCTGTAGACCAGGAAACCCTGGAGATCCTGTCACCCCATCTGGACCTTTTGCTCCATCTCTTCCTTGAGTCCCCGCTCTGCCACGAACACCCTTTGGTCCAATGCCACCCTATTATAAAATGTTTGCTGGTAACTAATTCCTGTAGGCACTTTGCATAAATCTGCAGCAGTGTTTAAATATTTGGGGTCAGTAACATTTTCTTCTGAAAGAAATGAATACTTTTATTCATCAAAGATGCATTAACTGATCAAAAGTAAATATTTTACTGATTGGTTATGCTTTTGAAGTAAATAACAATAGTATTTCATAATATACATAAGATTTTGCAGATTTTTTTTCAGCAGATGAATGAAGCCTTGGTTAGCATCAGATATTTTTTTTCAAAATGTAGCTGTTATTGAGAATACCATTTTACTGTATTTTTTTTGCTATTATGAACACACAAACATACATACATACATACACAAACAAAAACAGATATTGTAACGAATAGGTACCATTTCGCCTCTTAGTCCTGGTGGTCCACTCTGACCTGCGTCTCCAGGAAACCCCTTCAGGAATAAAACAATTAATCACCGTACTGTATATACACTCAAATCGAATGTGTTTGTAACCATTTCATCATTCATCATATTATGACAAATCACACTAGTCAAATATCCACAATGAACCTAAATATAGTTGGTCGTCAGTATAAAATTCTGTCACACTCTGCAAAACCGTTTCCCTGACAATTCAGTCTGCACTCATTTTTTTGGTCTGTGTGTTTGAGTGTGTACTCACAGGTAAACCAGGTCTCCCCGTCTCACCCATTGGTCCAGGGTGTCCTGTCTGTCTCTGCAGGGCATTAGAGGAAAAGGGTTTAGTGAGAGACCACATGCATATGTTATAATGACCTTTTGCTAATTTATTCAAATTTCAAATACTTACTGGCCATCCAGCTGCCAGCAGCTGGTAATAAGATGTTCTCTACAAAAATAAAATAAAACAAAAACATACAAAATTTGAAATATTGCCTTGTCAACTAACTGCAAAACGTTAGTTGAAGTACTAAAATCACTAAAATTTAAGAAAATTAAATATATATATATATATTTTTTTGTGACTGTTTAGGGTTTAATCTGTCTCAACTGACTATTGTACTACCACACGTGGCATTCACCATGTAATGAATATTAAATGAGCAAATAAAGTGGTTTCTGACACAGCATATGCATGAATGGGCCGCGTATGAGAGATGATGGGAAGCTCTGTGCCTCACTGGCATTAATGTAAAAAAGATGGCTCAACAAATCCTCAATCTAAACTCTTGTAACACTTAATGCCTGTATGTTTCAATTCCTCTCTATAAGAAACCCAAACTAGGGAGTGTTGAAAGACATGTCTCCTGTTCAAACAGAGGAGAAGAACTGAGAGACAGTGTACGCTGTCTCTGCAGTGTGGCCTGGAAAAGCTGAGGTCTCGAACCCACATAGACACACAGTCTCTGTCACACTGATATTAAATCACCCAGTCCGCCTCCGCTTTATACAACATTTGTCTTGGCACATGCTCAATTTGGCAACAGGGCAGAGTTCAGCTCACTGCTGGTCTAGTGAAGGTGAGTTTAAGAGAAGTTGGGGAATCGGACCTCCCAGTGCACTTGCCTTCTGCATGTCCCACTGTAAGAGAGTGATCTAAACATCTGTCAAAACCTCACAACACTGCAACCATTCTACAGAGTGCAACCTGGGTAAACAGCAAAGCATCATCAGCACAAACAATGTCTGTAAGCGTTCAGTTTATTATATTTCAAAGACAAATCATCCCTAATCACCACTGAATACACAGAGAATCAGTCCCATATCGTCACATCCATCTAAGCACGACATATATGGGACAGAAATGAAACAGATTTTTCCTAAGCCTTTTTATCATTGATCATAGTGGACAAAATCCGAGAAAAATGTCCAAACATATTTAAACGTCATTTATTTTAATATAAATGACATCATTTAGTAAAGATTTACATACATAGAAAACTGGGATAATCTTTTTTTGCCAAAAATACGTACTATTGACTTCATTTTCCTTGATAACAGCCAAATCAAACATTACACCATATGAAATTTGACCTTACATATTGAAGCACTTAAATAACTGGGCTGAAATAAAACTTACATACAGTAACGTTTTAATATAAATAACCAAATCAAATATAATCAAATTATCCCTCTGAAGCCATTTCAAATTGTGAGACTTGTGGGGCTGCACGCAAAAGATCTACACAATATTAAAACCCTAATACAAATCTTGGAATGTACAAACTGTAAAAATCTCATTTTTAAAGACACATACAGTACAACTCCCTCACCTACCACCCATGGCTCAATATACACACAAATGACTACACTCATCCATCATGTTTGAGTATTCTGCCAAACGATGACGAAAAAACAACATTTAAATACTCTCCACAAACACACATTAAATAATGCCAAGTTCCAGCTGCACAATCATAATAAGCAGATATTCACAACCGTTCTGATTTCTGAGAATCTACAGGGAGGTCAATCCTGAGGTTTTAAAATTATACTTAAATATATGCTCAAAAATAGAGAGCCACAAATAGATAGAATACAAGGCCTGGCAGGAACATAAAAAGACTGTGTCATCCAGCAGTTTGAGAGACACAGGGCGGTGGCTCACTGCTATATATTCATGTTTGGTAGGGATAGACAGGATGATCGAACAATTTATCTTGGTTCATTTAATTTATTCCAATTCAGCTCATTTAAACTGTGGCACACGATTTCTGTGTCTAGTCAGACTACAAAGTGAAGCCCTGGGGTGACCATAAGAGGCACTTTTATGGGACTCATCCTGGCCAAGATTTCTACATTGCCGTTTTGGCTGTTTGCGCTCCACAGATCAATCTATGATATAAGATATGCGCAATAAAGAGCAGTTTGCTCCTTGTGCTTTCCTATTGCTCTCACCATACATTGATGTCATACACTGATCAGTCTGTGCAGTGCTGCTTCAAGTCAAATGAACAAACAAACATCTTAATATGTATGTGTAATTTCATCACTTTTACTGCTCTCAGTAGATTCCACCTATGACAACTGACCAATTAACAATTGGTTGCAAGTTATTGGTTAAGCTACAGTGCTTTTCGATCATTACCTCGAGCAAGTGTGAAAACAAATCAAAACTGGGATATTTTAGGCAATATCCTGTAAAAATGGCATGCATGGCTAATCATGGAAGCCTAAGCTATGAGAGATTCACCAAATGAATGAGCCTCCAGAATATGGCATATTAAGGCCTACCCTAAATGCAGCCCAATCATCCTCTGTGTTCCTCCAAAGGTAGAGGACCGGCAGTCCTGGTGGCCCTGGAGGTCCTTGTATGCCTCTTGGTCCATCGGCTCCTTGGTCTCCTTTGGAACCCTGGAATGGCATGCAGGTACAGATCAGTACAAATCAATGTTATCCCATAATCATAGACTATTATAATGTAATGTAAATTCCTTACCTTATCACCCTTGTATCCAATATAGCCCCTTTTGCCTGCGCACCCCTGTGCAAACAGCAAAAGCAATCTTAAAACCGAGGGCCCTGCATATGAAGTATCTTTACAGGACCTTGGCATTTATAAAAAGCATTAAACCACAGCAAAGTGCAAAACAATCGTCATCAACCATCAAACTTAGTTTATAGAAGATTGGTTTCCATGTACAGATATAAGCATGGAAATCACGACACAGTAGGAGACTTCAATAAATCTCGACTCAATTAATATTCATACAGTAGGTCCATGCCCTTTTTAATCTTATGTATGTTATGCAATGTGACACTCTCAGACACGCCAATAAGGAGAGTGTCGCCAAACCTCTAACCTTCTGCAAAGTGCAAATTTAGCACTGCAGCCTTATATTTGAGTTTCAGAGTGGAAGGCTATCATTCAGAAAAGGGGAGATAATGTTTGGTTATAGATGTGAAGCGTATTTAAACAAAATGCTTGTCCAAACTCATTAAAAGATGAAAAGATTACATAACATTCAGCTTTCGGCAATGACTTATTTCCAATGACAAATATAAGTTTGAATACATAGAGATTCATAAAGATTAAGAATTAGTTTTCAGACTAGCAATTTAACGTGACTTCAGTTCAGTATTCTGTTTCTAGCTCAGACAACAAACACAGCCTGTTTTGCAAACTGAAAAGTGGGCGCATTTCCAGTTCCAACAGACAGGAGGAGGGGGCGGGGGGTGGGTACCACAGCTACTGTAAATCACAAAAGACATTACATATTTTTATTTGCACTAATCTCATAGTAGCTACTTGTTTACTTTTGAAAGCTGAAGTTTTCCATCCTGGAATACTCCAGGAATACTTGATTCTGATTGGTCAAATCGCAGCATTTAGTGGCTAGATATTTCCTAAAAACATATTCCATTGGTGAAGGGTGAAACCTTTCCCCCACACAGATTTTGTATATGATTCAAGTTTTTCATGCAAATTTGCCATGTTGACCAACGGGAGTGAACCTTGGTTTGAAAGTGACTTCTATGTGAGCAGAGCTTTGTGCATCACTAAACTATTAACAGTACGCCATTTTTTCTGACGAAGTTTCACTACTGTGACTGTGTCTTCAGTCTGCTCCCAACTGAAAATGATGCTACTTTTACATCTACTGCTTCATACAAATTCAACTGTGTCTCAGTCATCGCAGGCAGAGCATATGTCTTCCGTACTGATGGAATTTTTATTGGAATTTTATTGCAGTGTTCATCTTATTGTAAGGCCAATAGTTTTTTTTTAAGAATATAAAAAGTAAAACTTTAATATTTACTTATTTAAATCATTGTACTTATTTGTATACATCATGTGTGTTTCCAACACAGTCTCACAAACGTATTTTACAAGGTGGCTTATTTGTATGAATTCGTATGATTTTGTATGATTTGTCTCCAGTGACGGGTAGGTTTAGCGATGGGGTTAGGTGTATGTCATTCGTATAAATTCATACGAATTGGCAACTCGTAAAATACAATTTTGCAAAAATCATATTAATTTGTATGGGTGAGGTCATACAAATTTGTACAAATTAGCCACCTTGTAAAAAAACATGAATTGCTGTGAGATAAAGCTGATGTTTTCTTTGGCATGTACAAAAATTTTTATAATGCATATAAACTTTAATTTTTTACTTCTAAGATTTAGATGCAGATTCCAATTTGTGGTGAGCTAAATGATGGATTTAATTGTGTTAACTCACTGTTCTCCCTGGTGGTCCAACAGGCCCTGGAGGTCCACTGAGGAGCCGGTATCTCCTTCCATTCATGCCTAATATGACATCGCCATGTTTAAATGCAACTCCTTTCTTGCTTGAGTGCTTGTAGTCAGCTTGTCCTTTGCCTGCAAGCAATTCATATCCTTTTTTTGAGTGAACACTGACCGAAGGCTTTCTGACAACTTTGAAGCTCTTTGGAAGTAAGAAACCTTCTTCAGTCAGCTGGTTTAACTCAGGATGGACTGTAGGCCTGACTAGATCCTTGTGACCGGCTGATGTCTTCACATTCAAAATAGAATCCAGGTCAGCGATGTCCTCAGAGGGCTTCAAAGGGAGCCGCGCAAGACGCCCTCCGCCCAAATCTGCTTTCAGTTTTTGAGAGGTAAAGTTCTCCTCTGATGATTTGAAGGTGGTGGACTGGATCTTTTTGTCACTGGTGTCCTTATATCTGCTATGTGTGCTGACGGCGGGAGACGTGAGAAGGTCAGACTCATTCACCACTACAAAGCCATGAACCGATTGCTTTGAATTTCTGGTTGAATAAGACGACATGTCCCATTCACTACGAAGATTTTCATTCCTAGAAGAGACACTGGAGATCTGGAAGCAAACAAAAAAAGAGATAGACTGTTAGGTAATTTTTGCATGGCAAACATGATACACTAACTAAACACTGAGGGGATAATCCGTTAAATATTTCAGAGCAAAACCATGCTGTACTCCTTAATAATCTGCAGTGCAGTTTAACCGGTTATAATGTTGCACTAAGGGTATTTAAATCGTTTTATTGTTTAACATTTGTGCCCTTTTCCCTAAAGTCAGTGCTGCTTAGCTGATACATATTGTGCACACTTTTATAAATCGTGGCAGCAGTTATTCATCTAATTATGGAGAAAAGCATGCAAAACATCTAGACAGGATAGAGTGGAGCACACTTTTTGCATGTTCAGTTTAAACCAAAAACAAGTGCCAGATGATCACCAAATCAGGTACCATAGAAATGAAGTGCATATTGCACAAAGCAGAAAAACGATCAATTGTGATAAAGCAATGGCCTACACGTGATTCTGAGCTCAGAGACCCAGAGGCTCCATCCTACTGTCCTCCTCTCTTTCTCTAACAATAAGCTACAGAGAAAGAGCAGTCAGGCACTTAACACTGTAAGGCGGCTGCCTTAGATGAGAGGGACACTTGATCCTCTCAAGGGTGACACAGCTCCCCAAATAATTGTTTTACCCTCCTCAGTGCTACAGGTTACATCTTTGGCTGGAACTGTACCGAACACTGGAACAACTCCTGTGAGAGAAGCTGGAGCAGAACCAGATGCTACAAGACACAATTACACTTTGTTCAGAAGATCAGCCAGTGGGACGTTAGAGAGGAAGTGAGTAGATGCTCTGCATATTCTATGCTATAGTGTCTAAAATAAACACCAAAATGCAGTTTTATTTTACTCATGCCCTATTGTTCAAAAGTTTGGGTTCAGAAAATAATTCAACTTCAATAGAA
>JAUMHP010000046.1:5735478-5747680 GCA_032361065.1 Enteromius trimaculatus
TCAAGACGGAATGTTACGAGTTTTTGAGCATGTTAAGGCCCCCAGAAATCCCCGGATATTAGATAAAAAATAAAATCCTTCGAAAAACAATCTTATAGGCCCCACAAATGCCCCAACATTTCACATTACATTTTTATTTTAATATGGGAGGGAATGAAACACATTGTTCAGGTTAACTTTGACATATTGTACAAATTGAACATATTGTTTTTTTGTAACATTTTCAATATTCATTCTTTGAGATCAAACAGTAATTGACCTCCTGCTGAAGGTCCTTGCCAAGAAGTTCTAAAATGACGATATGTATTATTCTCTGCCCATAGACTAGGCACTGATACTGTACCACGATCAGACAGGGCTGCAGACATCTGCACATTCTGAAAGTCAGACATGATCAAAGTGGTACACGTGATCAAATAAAAGCAAGATGCGCTCCAAATTTCCAGAAAAACTAGAAAATTTTCCAAAAACGACAATACATAGACCAGTCTCACAAAGTCCTCAATGATGTAATTTGGGGCTTTAACAAACAGAAACATCTCCTATAAATCTAATGTATCTCTCTCAGCAGTTTAAAAGTGTTGATGGCAATAGAGCTGTGACCTATATTTTCTAAAGCCTAGCAATTGAAAACCAACAAATTTACTGAACTGAATGAATGGCACATCTTATTAAAAGTTGTAAAACATGTCACTGCACTGATTACATAATGGGATCTGCAGGCTTGCTCTAATAATCCCCAGATTATCCACAATGTTCTCCAACCACTGAGAAGGCAAACCCCCTTCAGTGGGACAGGTGGCTGTAACAGGGCCCATGAGAAACTCTTGTAACATAAGCTCAATTAAAGATTCCTTTCACATATGGACATATGGAAGTACAAATTATGACATGGTGGTATAAGACTGTGGAACAGATTTCTGGAAAAATGTAAAGAACTTGAATGTGGTTATATGGGTTTTCTCTAAGAAATATGTTTAACAGCTGTTGACAGACAACCACTCCATGATCTTTACCATCAGAGCGAACAAACTGAAAAACACATTATTTGAGTTTATAAAAGCTTGAAGCAGTCTGTATTAGTTTTAGCTTTTAATACCAATAATACCAAGCTTATACTTAAACACGACAAAAAGGCAATGTACAATTAGAGTCCATAAACATTTATATGCGTTACTACACCGCCACCTCGGGATAATATGGATACTACACAACAGTTAAAAGTTACTGAAGTGATACGAAATGACCCAGGCAAGGATTGTATTAGGCTACTATCCGCGGTTCGAAATCTTTTTCAGTATGTGCGTAAATGAATAAGAATTAAGGAAATACGTTTTATCACATGGACGTTAATTTTAAGGCTGTTATTGTAAACAGTTAAGTGTGTCAGTTACTAAGGTTAACGCTCTTTTAATTCCTGTCATTTATTTTTTATTTTTTTATTAAACAACGTAAACTAATTATACAAATAAATTGAATATTACTATAACTGAAATTATAAACTGAAAGCTAATAGTTTTGTTTACACTACACGCGCGGGTCGGCAGGTGAAGTGTTTCCGCTCTGTTCTTACCTGAGTCCGGGATACCAGATCCTGTTTCCGAGAAGTCTGCATGGAAAGCTTTAACCAGTGCACACATTGATAAAATGAACCACATCTCTAAAAAGCAGTGTTCCTCCGGTTAACACACAAATCTTATTAAAATGATGAAAACACTGAAGGAAAAAAAACATGAATATAAATTATAGCTTAAAAGCTGATGTGTCTATGGCATGGAAAGTTTACATAAGTATTGAGCGTGATATCTGTTATCAGTCTACTTCTAGAAGTCTTCTTGCTCCGCAAATGCACGCTTCCCAATCATCCCCGTTCAAACCCGCCCACATTACCCGAACCAGCCAATCAGATCCAAGTAAGCCTCCAGACAGGTGGAACCCTGAATCACCTTGCCACTCCTGTAGAGTCTCATGCTTTGATCAATCTGTAACATCATCATAAAAAAAAAAAAAATCCTGTAGGTATCATATATTTTATCATTAAAATATGTTATCGTATAATATGATTTATTATCAAATATTTGCATGCATGTTTTTAGGGCAGGCTAGATGTTCAATAAACCACAGATTTCTATTATTTGAGTTCATTTTTTAATTCAAGGATTCGCTTCATACAAAAATGTTATAGTAGAAACAACTGCAGATTTCAAAGTCTGGCCATGGAAAAGAAATCAGGCAACAAACAAGTCAATAGCAGAAATCAAATAAAGGATGTGCCAGCTCTTATGCATGGATGGAGCTGTCAACATATCAATACTGTTTCCTTTATTTATAAACGTTTTAACAATTCATTTTTTTTTATTATTTCAACAAATCCCCTAATTCATATCAAAGGTCATTAAAAAAAAAATACATTGTATCAAAAAGTACGGAGATAAACCATGGGTATTTTAACATGCGCATACATTTTTAAGACCATGCAAACATTAATCGTTCCAGGAACAGCCACATTTAAGCTTGGTTGATGTACAGGGGAAAAGAGCATCTCAGATTTTGGCAATAAATTGTGAAAGGTTTGGTAGATGAATATGATGTTTTTCCAAATCATAGAGAAGCTGAGGAAATCGTGTTATCGATAGAACCACAGTTTTCATCCACTATGGCAACATGCCGAAGGACATCAATAGATGTGCTGAGAGTGCAAAGATTTGTTCCATAGTTACACGTGAATGATGTAACAACTCATAACAATATCAGCAAAATTTCAGCACATCCTTTAACCTCAGTCTCACAGAGCATGTAGAAAAATAGCAGTTGTCCAGACTGTAGATTCAAAACAACATTTTCCTTTTTCCCCTGACAAACTGGACATCTCTGATGCATGCACATACAGAAACTTGCAATTTTTTTATATATATATATGTATATATAGATAGATAGATAAGTTTTTGCTGATTTCTGCTTTTTAATCATTGTGCCTTTATGCATTCTAAAATATATTTTTTCATACAGTTTTTAATTATTATTAAAAAAAAAAAAAAAAGAAGAAGATTTGGTCACTATCATGCTAAAGCCTGAATCTGGATTTCCCAGCAGGTAAAGCTACAAAATGAATGAAGTATATTTTTCAAAGTGTCATCTTGTTGCATAGCCCTACATAAAGAAAATACATGTTTAAAAAAAAAAATGAAAATGAAAGAACATTCACTGTCAGCAAAGTCCTGACACTTGGCCAAGAATCACCTGATTAGCCAAACAATTCTCCAAGCATTTAATGTATTCATGTATGTCAATGCGGAACTCGTGAAATGATCCCAGCCTGTACAGCGTCCCAATACAGAGGCTTTTTTCTGTTCTTTCAGACTGCCTCACCCTCTGAATTCAGGTGGCTAAATATTCCTCTCATGTTACCAGCGTGATAAAAAGGAGCCGGCCATATTTCTATACGGCCAGCAGCTGGGGAACGGCAACAGCATGAAAGCTGTGAGTGTGTATGTGTGCTTGGAGGAGTGCCATGAGAGGGAAAGTTTAACCCTAACACAGATCGGCCTACTGTACCGGTGCCAGGACCCCGACTCAATGCAATGCAACACAACACGCGCTCACATCAGGAAACCTGCTCCATGGGCAAAGCACGCTCCTTTGTGACAGTTCTTCAGTGCCCAGTCCTTGCATCTAACCATAAAGGATCAAACAGAGAAGGCAAACAGCAATGCGGTCTGAGCATCTTCATCAGGACAGGAAATATACACCATAAATATTGGTTTCTTAACCATGGTCAATCAAGAATTGAAGACTTTTTTTAACATGCAATTTTATAACTGTGGTTATAAAGTCCCCCGTCAGGACAAAAACACATCTACTGCAGTTTTTTAAATAGGTACTCCATACTAACATATGCTTTTGGTGATGGAATTTTTCAATATTCCATTCAGTACTAAAATTGTACAAAAAAGGAGACAAGAATTTAAAAAAACAAAACAATCATACTGTCATTTCCATTCAAAGAATCTAACGTGGTACTGTATCTTCTGAATTAAGGCCTGCGATCGTAACACCTTGTAGTTCCATTTAACCCTTAGAGCTTGTTCAGTTCACTCTCTCAAGTGTGGATGCACTAAAAAAGGCTGAGGTTGCATCACTACTACAATATATTCAAAAGGTTAGGCACTTTGTAAATAACATCTGGAGCAGTCAAGAAGAATCGGTAGACCTGACAGTATGGTGAAGCCGTAAGCAATTTACGTAAAACCGTTCGCCTTTACAATACAAAAAAGCACATAATGAATAGATAAAATATCTACAATTTGATATAAAACAAAGTACATTATGGTTGTCAAAGGTTTCGCACATAGCCACATGTGCGAGGAATGGTCATCAGCAGCATAATGAACAATCTGCTTTCGCAACAGTGTGAAATAACGTGAAAATCACTTAAATGGAGATTGGAGGCACTGCTTTTGTGCCTTTCGCCAAATAAAACAATGTTTCTTGCATTTCTAGCCACTTCTGTAAACTCTCGCTCCATAAAAGGTACAACTACTGTATACAATGCCAAGTTACCATTTTCATGGGAATATTTGCATTTGGGGTGCGTCTTAGAGGCTGGCTTTGAGGGAAACTGGCCCGACGCCCGTTGTGGTCTACACTTCAAGCAGTGGGTCACTCTTTTCCCAGGTTACACAAGCATATTTTGGCATCTTTCGCCCTTAAAAAGGCAAAGATTAAATAAAAGCCCATGTGCTTTCACATAAACTGTCAATCTTAAGTGTTTTTAAAGAGACCACACCCACCAAACCATTTAGCCTGACTCCAATACATCAAAGCCAGGGGGGTTTGAGCCTTTTTATCCCACATCTGCTGCTTTGTAACTGTGCATGTATGTTTTATCCTTTGGACATTGGAAAACAAATACATGTATTACTGCATTTAACACCACCCGCAAAATAAGAGATGATAAAACTCATCATGATTCAAAAACAAAAACGTCATCTGTGTGTGTGTGTGTGTGTAATTTAAAGCCATGCTAGCACCAGTCGTCCACCTCTGCCTCTGGGTAGTACTGCCTTGCTCGTCCTCTGCTGGCCCTGGGGCCCGTGATGAAGTGGTATCCATTGGGAACCCTGCGGAACTGCTGTTGGGGAGGTGGGGGAATCGCCACGATTGGCATCCCTACAGTCCGGGCAGAGTGACCCATCTGAGGGGTCAAATCCTCTTGGAAGACGGCGTTGGTTTCGGGCTGGAGGCCGGCAGGGTGGTCCGGGGGCCCCAAGAAGGGTTCTGAGTTAATGCGACTGACGGGGGGCGGCGAGCTGGAGATGGAGCCGCTGTGTAAGAGGGCGTTGTGCTCGGACAGACCGCGGCTCAGCCTGCCGGGACTCGGGGGAAGCAAGCCGGCATGTGTGCCTAGAAATTGCACAGGGGAGGAGTTGGCAGTCCTGTAGGCCACGGAGGGACGAGGAGTAAGGGGGGTCTGGGGCAGCTGTCTGCGCCCACGGCTTGGAGTGCTCGCCCCTGAGGTCAACAACACCGGGCTCCCCTTAGCCCACCCACTGCCCTAGATGAAAATTAAACAAGCAAATCAAAACAATAAAATGATGAGGGGGAAATGCCCAAAAGTTTAGACAGGGACCAGGAGCCAAAGGAAGGAAGAAAAGGACGAGTAACACGTTGGACGAGACAGCGGAAAAAGATGGACCATGAATAGGACAAAAACGAAAGACAAAAGAGTGAAGATGACAGCGAAGACAAAGAAAGAAAAGACGGACAAATGCACAGAGAAATGGAGTGGAAGAAGAGTGGGAAGAGAGGTAAAAGCCTATGAGTGGTTGCACTACAACTGTAGAGAACAGACACTTTGCATTCATTCAAAATGTCAAACATTTTAGAGGAAAAAAACTGTAATAGCTTAATATCTTCATGGCTTGAGTAGAAACGGTTAGCATTTCTGTGTGATTTCAAATCCAACAGCAGGAGTCTGTACTACACAAATTCACCGCTTAAACATATGCTAAATAAATGAAGCAGATGAAATCCCTAAAATGTATACAGTATATGATTCTAAACATTAATTTCAGACTAATTATTCATCATTAGACAAGGAAAACAACACAACATTGTTTTTTCCCATTAAAAATGTATAAACGCTAACTGACCTACTATAAGATTGCCTTTAAATGACAGATTGCCTTTTAACACTTTTATCAGTTCAATACTTACTATCCATCTTGTTTTTAATATAGGGGAGGATGTGGCTATTTTTCTTTGTTACTGTATGCTGCCTGACATTTCGTAAATTGGCATTTGTCAAATTATTTTGATTTACAATTGTTTAACACACTGGTTTGTAGCACAAATATTGTAGTTTTATAGTTTACTGCATTTTGTTTTTTACCTATAGTGGCTGATAGGATAACAGGTCTATGATAATGGCAGAAGTTAAAAGATTCATCATTTAAGTCTCTTGTTAATGTACAATATTTAAGACTTAAACTTGTTAAACCGTGTGTCTTTAAAAAATCCCATTGGTTTCCATTGTAAGGGTACTGCTTTTTTTCTATTGAGGGACATACGGTAGATGCCGCAGACCAAAGAGCTTAACCTTTGTTTAACTCAGAACATTATATTCATTACTGTTTAATGCATCTTGGCACTTTCCGCAGATTTTTTTTTACCTTTATAATTATTTAATATCTCAAATCCCTGACACGTTTTCATTAGATCAAACTCAAAAGATCCTTTTATATATTTCCTATCATTATCTAGTCTCTAACCTTTGACCTAGACTTTCATTTGAACACATGTCCCTGTCCTGTCTTGACAACCCCATCCCACCTGCTTGTTGAGACTGGCCTCCTGGGCTTCGCTGGGCGAGGTGGCACAGCTTGCCACGGCAGACTTGCTGGGACAGTGTTCCCTACTGCCGTAGCGATCACACGAGTAATACCGCTGCTTCTCAGCCGAAGAGGAATGATGCTTTCTCTCATGGGAACGACCTCGGTCATGCGACCTCTCCTCTACTGGTTCAGCTGCTGTGCCTGAGAACCAACCAAAACACGAGGGAAAGAAAGACAAACCACTAAAACAATAAGTCTTGTCTTAGATTATAGATTATTTTTGCTTTTTAGAATATTTATAATCTTTTATGGAAAATCATGATACTGTATATAGCACAATTTCATTAAGTTTACTTATATTTTTTTATTGTTATTTTAATATAAAACAGGAAGAAAATGTCTTGTAGTGTGGAAATCAAATACAATGCAATATCTGATCATATTTCTTTACAAAATGTAATAAGAAAGTATTACCATTCCATTTTAACAACTGAGAACAAACAAAATCTATTTTAAATTCAAATATAATTATTTGTTCCGAACTTAAGAAAGGATCAGGATTTTTTGGCCCCTTACTGTTTTTTTTTTAACTAAAGGAAAAATAAAACAAAACAACAGGATTTCTTGAGCTATTGAGCCCTGCTGTGGCAGATCCATCTCTGCCAGTCTCCCTCTCCTCTGGATTCTCACATTCTTCAACAGGCTCCAGTCAAAAACCTGACCGCCTGAATTTTTCTTCCCTGTTCTCAATTGGCCTGCTGAGAGGTAACCATAAATTATCAGGTCATGAGTCTGCATGTCTGTTAGTCCCTTTTATCTGGCTAATAGAGGCCAGCTGTGGCCGGACGCTCTTACACCAGGCCCTGCTTCTGCACTTCACTGATCCTCAACAGGATCCTCAACAGGTTTAGGATCAGTTCAACCAATGCAACCAAAAATCTCCAGAGAGATCCGCATATAAAACAATGTGCTTCTTCACTTCATGCAACTGTTTTTTTGGGGGAATCTTATGAAAGTGTAAAGACCTGTAGCTTTGTGTTGTCCAGTGGGCGACCTGTCCAGAGATCTCTGTTTCTTGTCTTTGTCTCTACGATGATGGCATCGGTGATGATGGTGATGGTGGTGATGTCGTTCTTGAACAGGTTTCGCCAGAGTGTAGTCATTCAGATTCACCTCCTGAGGGCGCTGTGGTGCAAAAGTGGACGCGGAGCGTCTCATGGGGGAATCGGGAATGGTCTGAGAAAGAAAACAAGGCGGTGGTTACATAAAGTCAGATGAATGCTTTTGGACATTGTTTTCTTGGAATATTACAAGGAATGCTGCACTGAAACTGCCAATAATGACATTGTCTTGTTTGCTAAACCTCCATTTTATCTCAGATGTATCAATACAGGGATAAACTCCAGACCGCAGTAACGATCTAAGGGATCATTATGACATCATAGTATTAGTGGCAATGTTACATCTGTAGCAGCTGAGCTAATCCCATTTAAGGAAACACTCATTTTGGGTTTAGGTCCTCAATTTATGCTCCCATCCAAAGGTGCATTTTAATGGTGTGCCTCTGAATCTGTCTGAAATGATCAAAGGTCACTGGCTGTACTAGACTTGCTTTGATTTCATGTTTTGCCGTACAACAGGCTGCTAATCCTCAGATTCCTACTGACACTGAGGACAGGCAGACCTGGGACTTACTGTAACCTATAACAAAGTTTAGCTCGGTGTTTCTCAACATTGTTAATTCCAAGGTGTGTTTTGTATTATTTCATAACAATTTAAATCATTTTGAGACCGCCTTAGAAGTGTGCTGATGCCCCACTGAGTATAATACTGTATATTCTTATTTAACTGAATACAAAAAATGATCTTACTTCCAGTAAAGTCCCAGGAGAATGACGAGAATGACTCCTCTGATGAAGCGTGTCAGAGGACAAAATAGAAGAGAAGGGCAGGGAAGACATGGAGAGAGGGGAAAAAAAGGAATATTCATGATAATGTACTTTAAAGAAACACATTACTGTGCATAATAGACAGTATTTTTGCCACTTCGTATAGTTAGACTAGGTGTAGAAAGGACATAATTCACCTGTAACACTACATGTGTAAAACATTATTTTATTTGTCACCTTTTGCAGTGAATAAACCAGAGAGAATTCACCCAAAAATGAAAATTCTGTTATTAATTACTGTCATTACAAACCAGTAAAACCTTCCATCTTTGAAATACAAATTAAGATATTTTGGAAGAAAACAGAACAGCTTTCTGACCCTGCATAGACATCAATGCAACTACCACACTCAGGCCCCAGGCAGTAAGGACATCATTAAAATGTTTAATGTGTTTTTGTGTGAAAAGAAATAAAAATGGTTATGGTACTCAAGAAGAAATTGTTGAATAAAGTCATTATTTTTATTTGCTTTGTGCACAAAAATATTTTTGAAGGTTCAGAAATTTAGGTTTGAACCACAGATGTCACATGGACTACTTTACCAATGTCAATACTAACTTTGTAGGCCTTGAAATACAGTTGGTAGTTGTATTGCTGTCTATGCAGGGTCAGAAAGTAAAAAATATAGCAATCTGTGTTCTGAAGATGCGTGAAGGTCTTACAGTTTTGCAACGCAAGAGCTTTTCATTGTTGGGTGAACTATCCCTTTAAAGCTTCCCTCTGAGAATCTATATCATAGTTTATCACTCATCCTCCTTCCATCCATCCACGACAGACACAAGTCATACCTTAAGGCACACCTGTCAATCATAATGTCTATGCAGTTCTTCTCCATAACATTGTTTTGCAGAGTTTCTGGGTTGTTGTATAACTAAATCTGCATTTGAGGCTGTAATTTGGCTATTTCCTTCTGAGCAGCCGAGAAGGACTGGAGATGGCCTGATGCCAATGGTGAAGGGATTTCCCAAGCAGAAATCAGAGGGATTTGGACATATTAGCAGGTGCTGAAACGTTACATTCAGCATCTAATGTCTCTTATCGGTTAGCCCAGCACTTTAAAGAGATTTGGTTTTGGATGGGAATCAAATTTGGGAGTGAAATAGAGGCACTCAGTGAGCCTGAGCAGCCCATTAGCACTAGAGAGGTGTGGGATAGGTGTGATTTGATAGGAGGGATATCCTAATGAGTCTTAATGGATGGATTGTCTTTTGCAGAGTCCAAATGGAATGTGAATCTCATAGTCAGATGATTTTAGATTTATTTTTCCAATGTCTCGGCTGTCCTCACATACTATAACATTAAGCAAACTAAAAGCTGAGATCCCAAAACAACACAATCCATTAGTGAAACGCATTAGCCTTTTAGCTGCTTCTGTGCAATCACATTTGAAATAAAAACAAAAGAATGCCACTCAGCATTCAAACCAATATGGATTTTTACATCCATCTCAGAGTAACCATAAAGTACTCTGAACCTTTTCTTGAGAGTCTGCTTATTCAGATTGAGCGCTTCATTTCACTTCCTCTTAGCCCGCACAAGCTGAAAACTGATACAGGGTGCAAATCTGGCAACCTACCAAAAACTAATTGTATTATGTTTTACCTCCGCTGTGCCCTGAAATCAGACAAACGTCCTATTTTCATTAGACTTGGCATGCAAAAACAATGTGATGCTTGATATTGCAAACAGATTTTTCAAAGTATTTTAATGTACTGTTATAGTTCTAATTTTATCGACTGACTCAAATATATTTATATGTGTGTTTGTGGAATTTAGACGAAAACAAAAGGTTTTGAATGCAAAACATTATTTAAATATAATACCTGCATCTCTGCGTTGAGTTTTGGCATGGATACTGCACGTCCTTGGCCTTCAAGGACACCAGAGGTCACTGTGTTGGCACTGTTCTCCATCGTCCTCATTTCTACTGACTCCTATTAAATACAAACAATAAGAGATTAAATACACATTAAAGAAAGACACTGCGCATGTCACAGAGAGTCAGTGTTTTTTTTTTTTCACAGCACCTGGGCAGTGTTTGCATTTGAGGCATCTTCTGATGGACCTCTGGACATTGGCCGCCGTTTAGATGGTGGGACCTCCTTGGACTTCTCTGAGGCCCAGGATAAAGATCCCTTTATTGTGTTGTCAAGACTGGGCATGAAATTTGACAACGTATTAGAGTAGATATACTTGTCATGGCAAAGAGATGAATTTGTGTGTGTGCTGAATACAAATGTAGAAGGGATTTTGTGCTCACTGTGTGCGTCCGTTGTTAAGCATGGTGGAGCTGGGTCTGGTCTGAGGTTGAAACTCTGAGGCTGAATCTACACTGTTCACAGCCTGATCTTGCATGTGGGTTAGTGGAAGAATAGGCTCTAAAAGAGCACTGACTTTATTCTTCAAACAGAGAGAATCAAAACATATATTAATTTACAGTAGGAAGATTACAGTCTTTTGTTTTTTATTTACAATCTAAAAAAATTCTAAAGGTTTACATTTGAAATTAGTGTAAGTTAATCTTATTTTCTTTTATTACATACAGTAACATACATATGCATTGTACATCTATTTGTTATTTTACAGTTTGATGACTTAATATTATTTTTAAAATAGCACTAGTAATGTAAGTGTATATATGTATCACCTGAGATCCAGGTCCTGCCTGTTCTCTCAGCTGCTGCTGCTGCATCTGAAGTCTTTTGGCTCTGTTTTGCTTGTAATAGTCAAAAATCATAAGAGCCGCATATACCTTCCCAACTGTAAGCTCATTGGCTGAAAAGAGACAAACCCTTGGTTATGTGCTGTTTAAAATGTTCCACTGGTGACCACTAGATGTTGCTGTGTATTGCATTTAAAGATGTTTGCACATGTGGAATTACTTTGGTTCTGTTTAGATCATTCAAAAGCATGAGGTTGTACTTCAGTGTCAGTCATGTGAAATGTAATACAAGCACTTCTGTAGCAAAAGTAAGAAAGGATCTCCTGGGTTATGATTCAAAATTGTGTTTACGTTTGTGAGGAGTGACCAGCAGGTCCATAGTCTTCTGAGACAGGTTTGGCCAGACTGTAGCGAGCTCCTTCTTTAGTTCAGCGTCTGAAAGACGTTGAGCCACCATACCTGCAGAAATATTCATGAACACAGAAGAAAAAGGCTAATTAGACCATATTTATAAATACAATTCAGTAATTTTGGTGTTTCATAAATATTTTTAACATTTATCTTTTTTATCTACTTTAATATAATAAGTCCGGAACACAATTTAAGAAAAAAAGTAGAGTAAATTACACTGTCAAGGCCAAGGGGCAACCTCCCGCTCCCTCTAGTGAAACCAACACGGAGGTGATTAAAACTGCAATTCATCGACTAGCCGCTGGAGGCTGGCTCCAAAAGGGAGTCAATCACATTGACTCTCCATG
>JAUMHP010000046.1:5761129-5797954 GCA_032361065.1 Enteromius trimaculatus
TAAATACTTTGTATTCGAAGTTCCTTGTGCTCTCTGATCTCTGTCCCGCTGAGACGCACACTCTCGCTCAGCGAACGAGCGTGACACTATCAAGGGCAAATTTTAACGGTTCATGTCTCTAATAAATGGACAGGTTTTGTGACTTCTGTAAATAGAACGTGTTTTAAAATTACAATAAATGTGACTGATTGGTATTTGCAAAAAACAAGGCAT
The DNA here is from genome assembly GCA_032361065.1 of Enteromius trimaculatus. Classification (NCBI taxonomy): domain Eukaryota; kingdom Metazoa; phylum Chordata; class Actinopteri; order Cypriniformes; family Cyprinidae; genus Enteromius; species Enteromius trimaculatus. Next base: position 5,761,343 of record JAUMHP010000046.1, read on the forward strand.
ACGAGTTCATTTGCAAAAATCAGTCACTTTTTCTTTTAGAAATCGTGTTTTTATAGTGATTTTTCAAGTAATATCAAATTGCAGTTAGGTTGTTTGCAAAATTTAAGTTTATTAAAAGTTTGTTCTATAGCAAAGGCCAAAAGAATCCTAAAAAACAATTCTCATGGTTTCCACAAAATATTAAAGGAAGGGCAGGCGATTTCAAAGAGGCTAGCAATAGCAAGCTAGCTTTAACAGCGTAAAATCCCACGCTCTCTGCAATTCACTTGACTTAGCCACACCTAAGCATCAGAGGCTAACCAGTGTCACAATAAATATGGCGTTGGTGGAGGGTTGAATGCAACACTATTAGACTATCTCATGTTTTAATCACCAGTGAGAAAACATTACAGTGCATAATACTCTATTACAATAATAAAGGCTTCCATTCCTGCTCGGTCTGCAATAGTGTAATGGAACGCACTAATAACATATCACAGACGCATGCAAATAAATATGTTGACAGGAAGGTAGGACAGACTTTAGTATCTTGAGATCAAGGGATATGGTTGGACTAGCATTTTATGTAAATGCATATAAATACATTTAGACCACTCAACCTTTTGGGATGCAAAAAGATTTCAATCAGCATAGCAAAAAGTTTTTAAACCATATAATCTACCCTGCCTTCACAACTGTTTTAGAGGATCATGTACAGTAACACTAACTGTAAGACTTCTTTCAAAAATGTATAAACGTATTTTATGTAAACGTCTATATACTTTCCTAACCATGACGGTTGTATTAATGGACTAAAACCAAAATTGTACCTTCAGTTTTGGTAGTCGTTTAATGGTCTTCAGTGGTCGCAAGACTCGCAACACCCTCAAGGACTTGATAGTGCTGATGTCTTTGCCCTTGGTTCCTCTACACAAGTCAAAATAAGCAAAAGGTCAATAAATACAGGATCAAACATGCTTTAGACAGCCCTCATCAAAGTATTCATACATATCCAGACAAAACACATGAGAATGTGAGTAAACATGATGTAAATGTTTCCATCTGTTTAAATGTCAACAATGAGACACTAGACTAAACATACTCACCTTTTTATAGACAAACTAAATAAACACCAAGGGCTAATTCTCTAATAAATCAGCATTCTTCGGTGTCACAGCTTGAAAATGCTCCAACAATGGATCAGTGTTATTTTTACGAAAGCACATGCTTTGATGACAGATTATGAAATACATCTGTATTGCATGCAGGTAAAATAGATCATATTTATGTATTAATGAGCTCTATCGGAACGGTTAGCCTGTTATCGAATGATACTTAAGTACTAGCACTCTTCATGCATAAAAAAAAAGAAAGGCAACATGTATTAAACCCAAACACTGCTGTGCATCAGATTGTAGAACAACAACAACACACCACCAATGACAACAAAGAAACCCACCCTATGAAAGGGCACTGTTTCTTTTCAGGAACCAATGCTGTTTTGCTTTTAAGTCTTTATCAAGCTGACATGCTTCTATTGTGTCACCTTGATGAGCTGACTGCATAGATTTGAATACAGAGCATGTATTCATTAAACACAGAACTAACAGCGAGAAAAGAAAAAGAACAGCTAAATAAAATGTATTTCAAGTTATTTCACCCTTAAAGAAAAGAGCAGTCTTCAGCGGAAATCAGTCATGCTTCAGCTTCTAAATGCTCAAATCATAACCGCCAAGCTTACAATGTCATTTAATGAAGTAACTGCAAGGACAAGCATAGTCAATAACTAAATTATGAGGAAGTACTCCATGGTCATATGAAATAACTGAAGCCCTTCGCATTAGATCTAATGCAGGCAAAGAGCAAACAGAATCGTACTATTTGTGAGACATCGCATTCATTCAAATAACCTTCACTGAGCCCCTATTTTGATGCAGGGCATGTGTTTTGTTGGATGTCTGACAAAATTAAGTGCAGATAAATTACTATTTCTGTAATAATTAATTCTCCCAATTATCTTATGTTACATTACAAATAATTATTACACGGCTCTCTGGAATATTTCGTTCTGATTGGTCGATCGCAGCATTCAGCCAATGGCAGCACTGTTTATTAAACCACCTCAACTTCTAAGCCTCTCATATTACACTGTCTGCACACGCAAATGATACCGTCTTGCATCTCAGTTATTGATTGCAATAAACTGGTATAGTGTTTTTCTCGTAGCTCGGCGGATTGTTTTGTACATTGTAATGGATTATGTAATTGCAATATTATCTCTTAAATGTGACATGTAACATAATTTCAGCTCAAATATTTAATTTAATTTGTGAGCAGCCGTGTAATAAACGGGATAATGTACAGTAAGCCAGTAATTATCATTTGTATTAGTTTGCAGGTACCATTTAGTTCTTCCAGTGCAGCAATGGAAGAGAGAACAACAGAATATCTGAGAGGTCATATCGCATCCGTTTCTAACTTCGATAATGCGTTGATATAAACAAGGCTTTGGCAGGTATATGATTGGTGCTGACAGATAAACCAGCAGAAAGTAACTTCAAGAAATTATTGTAAAAATGCTTACAATAGAAAAAACCCCAAGCAGTGATTCCCCTTCATTGCACATATTTCAAAAGAAATGACCTACAACCACAACAGACCTTTTCATGTGCAAGAGCAAGTGGTAGTACATTTGCAGATTTCTTGCATTTAGAAAGTGCCCACGTCTACTCACACATGCACGGTTCATACATTATTCTATAAATCCAATAAACACCAATCTAACAGCCAATCAGCAGAGACCTTACAGCATGGTCACCAATCAGCATGGTGAAGTTACTCCTTTGGCCCAATCTTAGGGCTCAACAAGGTCATGCAACTCCACCCATGCTCCCTGATGCACATTAGTCTAGCATGCATTTACTGTACAGGGCCTATGTTTACTCTTCAAACCCACTACAAACTATAAAGAGCCTCAATAACATCCCACTGGAGACCCTGATAACTTTCACAGGACCCCAGACAACAATTGTGGTGGAGAAATACTGTTCCGCATCAATACATCACCAATCAAAAATCATTTAGAGGTCCTGCTGAAAGTCATCAGTGTTATTGTAGAGGCTCCAACCCTGTACAGATACTCTCACTCCACTAATATGTAGTGACAGTAAAGGACATTATCAAGGTAGGCCCAGGACAATGAGGAACAGAGAAGATTTTATCAAGGAAAAAAAAAGAATATCGGGGGTTCCCCACCTGTTTACGCTTTGATGTGATCTAATGAATGAGAAGAACACAAAGCAAAAGGCAAAACATTATGACGTGCTGAGAACAGAAAGTTCCTCTGTAAACCACAGTAAACCACATCATCCTTTCAGAACATTGCACATAACATTTCAGTGAGAATGAAAAAGACTTATGAGCACCGCCACGTTCTTTTGTGAGGCTGAAACACAAGGCATAATGATTTTGATGACTGTATGAAAGAGAATCAGGACTTTTTTTTAGGCAAATGTTTTGGAAACTGACAAAAAGGAGGAAGAGGCTTTGTATGGCGGGTGAAACAGACACTTCCAACTGCCGTTCATTTCTTTTAAGATGTAACAGAATGACAGCTACTTTTGCTGGAGTCTGCAGAGACAGCTGTAGGAGAGATGAAGGGTACACTTGACAGAGAGGGAACATCTGAGGGTGGATCTGAAAACCAGTACAATCAAGATCTGGAGCGAATACCAAGACATGCCAATCTAGGAAAGACATGGTGGAGCCGTAGATCAATCCTGATCTGATTCATATCAGTCTTATGAACCTTGAGCACGGTTGAAAGATGCCAGCTATAAACCTAAACTGTATATTTTTACTGTTGTACTTTCTGTTCGGTCCACCTCATATGGGCAAAATGCTTCATATTCTCATATTTTAACAATTAAATTATCTTTGCTATCATCTAATAATCAAGTTCACCTTTTTAAATTAAATATTTTGTAATAATAAGTGAGCTTGCAAAGAACTCTAAATGATTACATCAACATCGTGCCTAAAAAAAATCTCCAAATGGATATCCATTTTTCATACATTATACTGTTGCTGATGTTTTGTATCTAATTAATTTAGTAATTATAGAATTGTAATATCAGTGCATTGATAGTTGTATTTTATGCTTCAAATAGAACTTTTAAAGCTCTGGCCAATCGCAGCATTCACATTTTCAGTGCATCACATTCTCTCGTGAATCTGAAAACATGCAAAAAGATGAGCACGTACAGTACAGGAAATATGTTTGTGTTCTCATGCCCATCAGTGGAGCATGGATGTGATGTTTCAAGTAAACAATGGTGCATTCACTGGCCAAAAAAGCCAGACCTGCCCTGATATGCCACTCCAACACAAGTGAACAGTTCATTTTTGATATGATATGACGCATGCACTGACCATCCTGTCTGAGGTCAATGTGGGGATCGCACCCATGATGCTCCATATTCAGGAAGCACCAAAGACCTACTAAGAATGGTAGTAATGTTTCAAGGAAATGAAACAGATCAATAGTGTCTGCCCAATAGTGTCTGACAACAGGGAATTAAATGACATGGAGAAGAAGATCAAGCTCACTGGCTGCAAATGCGTTAGTGATGGTCAATGATGGATTATGGAGAGACTGAAACACTGCAGAAGATCCCATGCTTCAACACGTGCCTATGGGCTAAGCATTATTTGACTCAAACAGAGACAGGCAAGAAGACAAACAGTGAAAGAGAGAGAGACAGAAACGAAGACACAGAGAGAGTTAAGGCGTTACCCCATGAAGCTCCTTCAAGTGATTCCAGGCAAAGAGAAACAGAGGAAGAGAGGAAAGTCAGTGACAGCACATCAATAAACTCACATTTAACACGTTTTTGACATGACAACACAGCAACAAACATAAAAACAAACAGGAAGTAGGACAGATTAGTCAGTACAGTCGAGAGACCCCTTCATTGTGAGATACCCCTGTTTTACTCATTCATAATTACTCGTGACCTGGGAGAAACCATCTCTTTAGCACTGATCTTTTAGGTACAGCTGGTTAACTAAGAAAGCTTGCAAATTAAATTGGTTAACAAGCCTAATGGGGACACCAGAGCACCAGTATCTCATTGCAGGGATCTGCATCCAAAACATGTCGGTAACTACAATGTTTGACTGCTATCGTCAATAGGGTAATTAAATCACAAAATTAAATGCACCCTAGACCCTAATATATACAATATATGAATATAATATATACCAACTCGCAGAAAGAAAGAAACCAATAGCATTTCTTCAATACTAAAGTGTTGCAACGGCCCCTCCATTACAGCACAGGAGATGCAAACAGCTGATCGTATCAGACAACTTCTTTATTAGCTCCTTCACACACACACACACACACATTCTTTTTGAGACTGCATTCTCAAAAGTGCATTAAAGTGGTGTCAACTGACCACACCTCTGAGGAAAGGACAGGAAGGAAATGACAGATCAGTGGGAGTTTGCAGCTTTGAATGTGTACAACAAAGACAGACAAAGATACTCTTGTCATGCTGTGGGAACGAGTGTAAAGCAAACCCTTTTAAAAAAAGAATACGAGCACACGGGCAAGAACTTGGACTAAAAGGTGTTTCAGATTACTCTGTATTCTGTAGTCAAGATCAATGATAAACTTCAAACATTCTTAAGTAAAAGAGTCTGTTAAGAGCTCTCTAATTTATGGGAGTTTAGGCAGGTGTTTAAAAATTAAAGGCAACTTACGAGAACGCGAATGCCACCAGTGCACCACTGACCACAATGAAGTCCAGAATGTTCCACAGATCTCTGAAGTAGGAACCAGGATGAAGCAGTAAACCTAAATCCACCATCTTTTCAAAGGAGAAACATAAATATGAATGATTATTGAGGTTGGAACCTTGACACCATCACCAAATCATCTGCTGTTAGGATTCTCTTTAATAATGGGAACACTGCTCACAGAGAGTGACATAAAGTGCTATATTGTGAGGAATTTATTGCAAAATAAAATCTTACAGAAATTCGGCTGATTTATTTGTTGTGAATCAGCTACTGCAATAAACACAAAATCATGGCCTACTGTTATGTTCTTAATTAGTCCAACTACTTGACTAGCTGTTCAGACAAACCACTGACTAGTCATTTATAAAACAAAAAATACATACTGTAGTTGTGCACTGTCACCAAATAGCAATATCTCAGGTCAAGAGGGGGATTCTGGATAATTTAATCAGATATCCAGTGTACCACAAAATTACCTTAATGACCATCTCAAATGTGAAGACACCAGTGAAGACATAGTCTAAATACTTCAGGACCTATAAAGTGAAAGTAAAAGACATATTATCAGTCATTTGGGACATACAGGAAAATAAGGTCAAACTTTGACAAAATCTGACTTTGCACAGTCAGCCCAGCACAGAAAAAAACATGCGAGACGTACATTGTTACGAGGGGCATTGGCTTGGACTGGGTCCTCCGCAGCCAGTGCTATACTGCTCATGGCAATCACCACCAGGATACACATCTCAAAGTAGCGCAGGCTCACAATGTAGTGGCACAGACGTCTCACTCTGCACACACGCACAGAAACAAAACAGTATAAGAGTGAGGCTGAAGGCAATTACATAATGAATGTGATACCTTAACATTACATTAAATCTACTGACAGCTGAATTTAATTAACCACAAATATTTAATATTTTCATGCCAGTCATAAGCAAGGTCTCAGAATTCAATGATTAATTCAGTAATAGCATAGATTTTACCAGGCATGTCAAGTCAATGAACACTCACGTGGTATTAGTATATACAGTAGTAAAATAAAAGTATTCTTCTACTGTAGGACCAACAGGATCATAACAAGACAGCTGCATTTGGCAGAAGCCCAGTCACACACAGCTTTAGATGGAAGTTTATAGGATTGGATGCCTTTTAGTCTTAAAGATCTTAAAGCATTTACCTTAAACACAGACAATTAAAATTTACAACCATTATTAGTGACGGTTGAGGCAAATAATAACCAGAAACATTTGCAGATATAACAGCATTGGTAGTTTGCCAATCACCATCTACAAATGCTGTATCTGAACGCTCAAAACAAAACTCAACAGCATTGTGGAAGCTACTTTAATTGTATGCCACACTATGGAAAATATCTGTCAACAGTTCATAACTAACGGTCTAAACATTACTTGAAAGCAAGAATATATTTGATATGCTCACTTGAATGTGCCATGCTACACCGCTACACCGTTCACAAAAAAAAAAGCATATTTCTGAAAAGCCTTTTTGAATGTGAGGTACCGGCAAAAAAATGTTGAAGGAATACTGCTTTAATTCAGATTGCAGCTCTAACAACTGCTTTTGTTTCACTGCACAACAAAAATATTCAATAAATAATAAATATTCAAATGCAGACGGTTGGAAAACACTGGTACTTTTGCATTTTCCACACACACACTTACGGATTGTTTTGGCTGAAGATGAACATGGAGCTGAAGGGAAGGATGGGACGAGGGCTGCTCTGGTTCAGGTCCTCCAGATTCTTCTCAGTCATGGGCATTGTCTCACTGTCTATACTGTTCACTAAGAAGAAAAACAAATGTAATGTGCGAATTCATACACTCGTAAGCTTATAGACCAAACCTGGCTTGTTGCCAACAGCAATGTTAACGAGTTTAAAAAGTGGCACAAAAATGCGACACAAAATTAGCCACAGTGACCTGATATAGCTGTAAGACAAATACTAACTGGGAATAAGGGTTGTTTCTCCAGGGGGAGATGTGATGGTCACAGGTATGTGTGTGCCCATTCCTCCACTCAGACCAATATTTTGTTTATTGTCCGAGTCTTCTGGTTTGTCAAGACACCGTCGGATTCCAACTGAAGGTTGATTAGGGTTTACAGCCAATGAATCTTCTCCCATGTCTGTGTGCCTACAACAGTCAAAATGAGGTTACACATTGGTGTTTTGGTCTTAAACGTCTGTGTTTCTGAAGTGATCTTTTAGATAACTAATACATCACTGTCAATTTCATGCAGTGATTCATATTTCAGAGCGTATTATTGGTTGGACCTACTGAACAGGTAGACTTTGCAATGAACGAGTTGGTGTTTTGAGTTTGTACTGACTCAGAAAGGCACTGGGAAACACACTGACTCAGAAACAAAGTAGGACTCATAAATCTTTTGAGTAGATAAATTTGATTAAAGTACACAAAAGTAATTTGTCACCACCTACTGTTGCATCTCCTGGTTGAATCAATAAACAAATCTCAATTAATCTTTTTCCTGATTTTTTTTTATATTATAAAATATATTTATATATTTAGTTAACAATTTCCAACTTAAACAAAACAAACACAAAAAGGGTGTCAGCAAAAGAAAGCAGATTTAACCTGGGCAACTAAAAAGGAAAAGAAAGATTAGATATTAAAAAATGAAGTGAATAACAACACAGAGATAGCACAATACAATTTCTAACTCTTTTACAGAATAGTTGACATTATAAAACTGACCATTAACTAAACATTTTTATTATTCCAGTGGGATTAGTTCCATTTTACATTTTGTGCCATCCAGATACAGTCAGAGTCTCATCACTTATCCATCTCATTAATGTATTTTTCCTGGCTGTGAATGTGAGAAGATTTTAAAGTCTCTTTTCATTTGATAAACTCAAAGCTTAATCCGGCAGACCAATGATCAAAAATATAGGATCCACAACCAACTCCTTATCTAAGAGATTACTTATTTCAGATACAATCTTGGCCCAATATATCTGCAACTGATTGCATGACCAAAGACATTGAGTGAGAGTCCCAAATTGTGTTTTGCATAGAGGTGATAGTGTATTGTTAAATGCATGTCTTTGGTTTGGTGAAATATGCAATCTACACTATGTACCGTTTTAAATTGTAATCCTTTGACATGGTTACATACCGAAATGGATTTGGCATATTTCCAAATATTACCCTGTTCTTTACAAATGTGCTGTTCAATCTAATTCCCCATTTTAAAAAATTACACCTTTTCAAACAATAGTTTTACCTGTGGCTGTGTAACTTGCCCTCCTCCTGCTCTCCATTCCCTCGTTGCTCCTCTCCTTCCATTGTCGACTGAGCTTTACTGCTTCGTGGTCTGTGTCGTCTCCTCCCTCCGTTACCTCCATTTTCACCCCTGGAGCACCTCTCCCCTTCCCTCGTTCCCAAACGTGAGCCATCCTTCTGCCTGGACCGCCGTTCACTTTTCCCTGCGCTGACCACTCCATTGCCCTCTCTGCTATGCCTATGAGAGTGATGGTGACGATGTTCCCTTTCCCCGCCTCCGACTCCCTCATCCACAGAGCTCTGATGGTGATGTCTGCGGCCTCCCTCTCTGCTCCGGCTCCTGTCACTCTTTCCGTCCTTACACCGTGTCCCATCGTGCTCCTTACTGCGGCTGTGATGGACGTGATGCCGGCCTTCTTTGCCATGACCTGTGTCGCCGTTTTCATTGGTCTCATTAAAGGGACGCTCCCTGTGACGGTGGTGTTTGCGTGGTGGGTGTGGCGGCTCAATCACAGGGGGAACTCGTTCCTCGGGTGTGCCGCCCTCCCCTTGCAGCTCCTGGGGTTTGTCCCAGCCTCTGTGCGGACTGATGGGACCATCACATCGAGGTTCCACCACCAGAGGCCGGTCCAGGTGGGTTTTCATGTCAGGGCGGAGGTGAAGATTAGATGTCAGCCGGGGGTTGAGCTCCTCTTGGTACAACGCCTCGCTGCTAGCCAGCATGTGCTTCCGAATCTGCGTGGTGCGCTGCTCCCACACGGACATCATCTTCAGAGAATGTTGCTGTTCTTTACTAGTGAAGAGAAGGTTCAAGAAAACAAATGTGTAAGCCTCGTAAAGATTTGTTAAGTAATACAACTAGGCATGATGTTGGTGTTAGTCTCCATCCATGTCGAGACCCCCTTTCAAGATGGTGACTGCCTGTTTGCAGTTCTCACTTATTTGAAAACTGAGCTTCATTTTGGCTGAAGTTCACACAAATTAACAGTTCGTAGTTGTTTGTAGAAAACAGAAGGACTTTGAGTCAAGACAGAGATCCAAAGAAGATAAAAATATGCTTTTGGACTCAAGAACTCTTGTGAACTCTTGACTCTTAACTTCTAGTCTGGGTCTCAACTCAGATATGAATGAGCTGGTCTCGACTACAACATTGCTATGAAAGTTTCTATGAAATAATAATATACATTTAAGACATAATATGGCTGGTTATTTTGCCTGTTTTGGCTCTGCTAATAAAAAAATCGCTCTAAACAAAGCCAAAAGAAACTGTCTAGCACTGAACACAGTGGAGAGCTACAAACAGCATAAAGTTCCAGTGCTGCTGGACTTATTGTTGTGCTCTTATAAATAAAAAGAAGGTCTTTATGGATGCCAGATTACAAAGGTTATGGGCATGCTTTACTCATCCTGCAACGTTTGTGAACAATGATTTAGGTCATGAAGTTTAATCATGCAAGTGTAGGGCATTTAGAGGGCTAATGACTTTATATCTATTGCTCCCGTAAAAGGAATAGTTCACGGACAAAAGAAATTCTATCATTGTTTAATCACACCCCATGCCATTTGGATTTAGAACGACATGAGCGTGAACAAATGATGACAAAATTCGTCTATATTTCTCCTCTTCTGGGTAATGTCATCTTATACCTTATTTTTTATCAAATTAGTTAGCATGAAGAGAACTTGGATCAAGATTGCTATAAAGAATAGTAAATGAAAAGCTTCAGCTGGGGAAAAGTAACATGTCTATACTTCTCTCCACATCTCTTTATTTCAGGGAGTGATGAGTTTACTACAGCAACGTGTAGACAGGTGGTGGGAAAGAGAACACTCTGTGAGGCTGGGAGAGAGCTGAGAGACTGATTTTCAGACACTATTTACAGCTAATAACAGGGCCTTGTGGTGCGAAACGGTCATGAGGTCAGACTGTACAGTACCTCTCGCAGAAAAGCAGGACATGGTGGTGCAAACTTTCTGGTTTTACTGTATGACAGGACCTCAAGGTGTGATCTGCATTTGCCTTTTGTATTTATTTTAGTATGACCTTTAGTCATGTTGATAACGATATAGCATATAGGTCCCTGAGAACATGTATGAGCACTACAGCTCAGTGAGGCAGAATATATATACTAATCGCCAACATAGTTCCAGTATTTCCCATTTTCTATTAAGTATTAACATACTTAGCAAAAATTGACTGGGATGTTCTCAACGTGCAGTACTATAAAGCTGCTGTAAACAGTGTTAGCAGTATTGATGACTTTGGATTAGCTAATTTGCTCTGGCTAATAAAAACTATTCATCAAACTCTGAATATTAAGCATGGTATTGACCAAAAATGCTTACAACAGCTTTAAAGTACAAAGAGTGAATGTAGTGAAATGGTTTTTTTTTTTTTTTTTTTTTACAGCTGGTTAAAGATGAAATCACGGGTTAACACTGACTTATATACTGTATATATACATTGCCCTCCACTAATATTGGCATCCTTGGTAAATCTGAGCAAAGGTGGCTGTGAAAATAAATCTGCATTGTTTATTCTTTTGATCTTTCATTCAAAAAAATTCACAAAATTCTAACCTATCATTAAAGCAAAAAAAAAAAACGGAGAAAAACTCAAGATAAAATGAATCTTTTTCTCCACTCTTCTTGTTATCCACAATTATTGGCATCCAATTATTCCTACGTACTTTTCCCAAGATAACAGCTCTGAGTTTTCTTCTGTAATGCCTGAAGACTTTAGAGAACACCTGATAAGAGACAAGAGACCACTTCTTCATGCAGAATCTCTCAAGATCCTTCAGAATACAAGCTCCACGATGGTCCTTCTCTTCTTTACTTTACCTCACTCATTTTCTGCAGGGTTCAGGTCAGAGGACTAGGACAGCCATGGCAAAAGCTTTATTTTGTGCTTAGAGACTAATTCTTGTGTTTATTTTGATGTTTGTGTTTGGTTTACTGTCCCAATGGAAGACCCAATCACGGCCTATTATAAGATTTCTAGGAGAGTCAGTCAGTTTTAGATTTGTTATCTGTTGGTATTTGATAGAATCCATGATGTGTCTAAACAAGATGTCCAGGACCTCCAGCAGAAATATAGAGCCACAACATCACAGCAGTATATTTCATTGTACACATGGTGTACTTATATCCCTGTGTTCACCAAAACCATCTTAAGTGTTTGCTGCTAAAAAGCAAATTTTTTTGTTTCATCTGATCATAGAAGCCAGTCCCATTTGTAGTTCCAGTCCTGTCTGACAGCTGAACATGCTGGAGGTTTTTCTTGAATAAAACCCTTTTTTTCTAATAAAATGTGCCGATGTAGGGACTGTTTGAATTTTTTTAAAGGTTTTCTGACCCTGAGACCCTATTTTCTGCAATTCTCCAGCTGTGGTCCTTGAAGATGATAGATAGGACGATATAGATACACGTTCTCTTCCAGGCAGCTTTGTAACATTTTTTGTTGATTGGAAATTCTTAATTGTTTCCCTGATGGTGGAAAAGGAAATTTTCACTGCTCTGGCTCTTTTCCTAAAGCCACTTCACTAATTGGTGAAGCTCAGTTATCTTTTGCTGCATATCATAAATACATTATTTGTTTTTTTTTTCTCATTGTGTTGATGATTAAGGGATTTTGGGCTTTGTTTTCCCTCCTATATATATTTCTGTGAAGCAAGAAACCATGGCTGGATAAATTTACGTCCATTATCAAAACTGTGAATATGAATGGGGATATACTTGAGAGAGATTTTATTCATGAAAACAATTCAAGGGCTGCCAATAAGTGTTGGAGAGAAAAAAAGAATTTAATCACAAGAATTTCTCTCCTTTACTTCTACGGTAGGTTAGAATAGTGTAAATCTTTTTGAATGAAAGATCAAAAGGATAAACTATGCTTTTAGTTATTTTCACAGCCACCTTTGCTCAGATTTACCAAGGGTGCCAATATTAGTGGAGGGCATTGTGTATATATATATATATATATACTGTATATATATATATATGTATATGAATGAGGGTCAAGATTCTGAAATGTCCAATACTTTTCACATTGTCAAACACTATGAGGTGCATCAAGGATGAGTATTTGTCTTGTGTCGTACAGATGAGCAAAATACGTCCATTCATGTACCGAAGCAGTAGTCATGCCCTATGCAATATTATTACCTCAAGTAGTGATGTGCAGGGGAGCAGACATAACTCCTAAAACACATACAGCACACATTGAAATACACATATACACACGAACACGCTAAGAGCCCCCACAGTGCCACAGAAAACAGGTTAGAGGACAAACATTTGACAAGAAAATCAGTAAGGAATAAATATGGACAGCATAAAAGACAGACAATGGAAAATAAATGGTGGAAAATTGAAAGAATACGAAACAACGGAGAGAGATGAGATGATGGCAGACCTATCCAGACTCTCTACAACCCTAAAATCTACTGTACGGTACTGCTCAAACTGAAATAGGAATGATATAATAACGCTGTCATTATTCACACACCCTTATGTAGTTCCAAAGCCATAAGACTTTTCTTCTGTGAAACATAAATGTTTAATGCTCTAATCACTCTTTTAAATATAATTAAAAAATCTATGAGGACAAAGTCTGACAAGCCCCGAAAATATAGTATATAATGTTAACATTTACATACAAGCGCATATGTCGCATATGCATATTTCATATCTTGGGAAGCCATACAGCAGCTTTGTATTTAATACTGGTAGGTGTTTAAGTGTTATTCACTAAAAATCTTTAAGTTGTGAGTACATTAGAGTCCATCAGAGAAGTAGTAATGTCCCATTTGTGAACAAACCATCAATTCATTGAATAGATTTGACTCAAAAGACTGATTAATTCACAACTGATCTCAAAACTAACAATTTACAGTTAACAGTTCATTAATCACTACTGATAAATACACCTTTTATTGTATGACTTCATATTAATAATATTATTTGTCTTGTAACAGCCCTAGTCCTCATTCACTTTTATTATTTGAAACTTCAAACATTAACCCTCTTTGTTCAATGAAAAAAATCTATTAACAGGCTGAATACAAATGTCTTTTAACTTCTTTCTATTCAAACGTTGAGAAGACAATGAGCCAAGTTCTGTTTCTAATTACTGTTTAATTAAGAGAATACTACTGGATTCCTGCATTCACCTGTCTGTTGGAGTAATAGAGAGTATATACTGTATATATGTGTGTGTGTGCGGTTATGCTCTCGCAGTGGGCTCGTCTGACAGGAGTGCTGACTCATTAGACACTAACAGTAGCAGAAGCTCTAGTAGTGATGCTCACTGAGAAACAGACGGCCGGTTCTCAGAGCACGGCTTAATGCCAGCGGAAGCCAATGAGCCCAGGGAACAGTTAATCTAGAGAATTCAGAAACTTGCCTGACCGGCTAGTTAAAGAAACATGGCTTTAGAAAGGAAAGTATAGAAAATATCTAATCCACTTGAATTCCCAAGTGCAGCATTGCACTAAAGCAGAATGATACTGATAGTTTACCTCAAGTCTACACTAAAACGTTTTTCAGCTACACCTTATAATTGCTTTCATTATGTCTGAGAAAAAAAATCAACAATATCAGTAGCTCATGAAGATTTTAATATTAATGCCAGCAAATACGTTCCTATGTAACTGGTAACGAAACATTAGGATTTCAATGAAAACATTTACTTTTATAAATACTAATTAATTTTAAACTATAATAGTTTTAAATCCAAACACGGGTTTTAATGAAAATTAAAATCAGTGTAGTCTCAGATTTGTTAACTATTGATTTGTAAAACATTATTCCTTACAGAATCACTAAGGAATGTTAAGAAAGCCATTATAAATGTCACCCTTGACTAATTCCACTCTTTATGGTTTTACTCTCATGATTATGACCCGTGTATAATATTCCATCTGTTAAACTGAAAGATTAATTTTGAATGACTCCGGGGTGAGCAAGACTAGTTTGGCTGTCTGGCATCATGCAAGAGCAGTGTGCTGGGACAGAGGAGGAGAGGAGATTTGAACAGAGAGTAAATGAACTCACGGTGAATGAGAGCTGGAGTTGGAGGAGCTGCATGAAAGAGCACCAGGATTTGGCCTTATAAAACTGCATATGCCAAAAACAAAAACCATGAGAAGGGAAAGAAATAGTTTGGTGGGGGTGGAGTCAGTGGCAGCTGTCAATCACTCTGACTCTAACTCCACCCAACTCAATGGGAAGTACATATCAACAATAGTGTGACTTCAAAACAGAATTTAAAACAAAACAGGTGAGAAGGCATCACAGTATTAGGAAAGACATTTAAATTCCACGTGTATTAAAATGAATTCAATTCATTTAACTATATTACACTAAATTAGTCATAATATTATTCTGTTAAATCATTTAATAATTAGACTTTTGAACACTGGAAAAATGTCTTTCATAATGAAAAATGACAAATAAATAAATAACTATGTTAACTCAATATAAATGTTACAAAAACGGTTCAGAATTACTACAAGAGGAAAAAAAACTAGATTCAGAATTGTCTGCAATAAAAATTAAAAATGAGGTTTTTAATTCTTAAGTGGATATTATTCATTGGATTGGAAATGAAACAGCCAATATAGGTTAAAAAGCACACAAGTAAAACAGATTGTGATGGTATGATTGATTTGATTCATCATTCATTGGATAAATACATTTTCTACTGTACTGTACTTGTCTAACAACAAATCTTATCAAACACAGACTGATTTTTCAGCTGGCCTCAGCAAGAAAGCAGAAAATAAAATCCATAGATTTTCACACAGCCTGACTAAATCAAGCATACATGTCATTTAGAGACAACCAGTTAAGTGCAAGACCATCTGCAAAGAGAACAGACTCAAAGAGTCCTACAGAGACATACTGAGGACCAAATAAAAGTGACAACAGTAAAGTAACAAAACCCAGAAATGTGCTTACAGAGACAAACAGAAATATGATTCTTGGGACACATAAAAAAGCAATGAGAGGACATGATGGGGTGATGAATAGGTGTTTTGGAGGGTTAGTGAAAGGGAAGGGCAGTACCCTGACTTCAGGTTTAATGCCCCCTGACTTACGCTGTGATAGAAATGTTAGCGGCCGACATGGGGCTGACCTCCTTTACCTCCTTGGCTTTCTGCAGAGCCAGTTTCTTACTGATGGCCTCCTCCTGTTCCTCCTCATCCTGAGAGAGGAGCAAGACAGAAAAACAGAGAATGACAGAAAGACAAGAAAAATTTGCATCCCATAGCGTCAACAAATCAAGATGTGACATCACAAAAGCCCTATGGCCCTATACAGTTGGTACCGTTTTCACCCAAGGCTGTAAATCCTACAATGGGCTGAAAGCTTCAATACCTTGAGTTACTGACCAGGCCAAACATCAGTCAGATCAAAGGAGCCCTTACAGACAGTCTTATGAAACTAATAAAAGCTGTCAGTGCATGGCGAGAGGAACACGCATTCAGTGTACACAACATGTGAGATTCATGTGGTGTGTGTAGGGACAGTACGGATGGCTGTGACAGTGACTATTGGCCATGTATGCACATGTGGCCATATCTACAGTCTTAAACTGAAACTTTTTTTTGTCTTTTAGGACAGAGCCAATTTTTTGTGAGTGCACTTTGTTGTCATAATCCTTAATTTGTTTGTTGTGTGGATTTCTTTTTTGTCATGTTTTGTTAATTAAATATAGGCACCAAAAAAATGTATCACTCGCCACAAGACGTCTTCATATTTTTTTGCCATATGTACAGTTTTATCATGCCCAACCAACCTTGGTGAGTTCCTGTGCATTGGCAAGATTATCAACAGCGATGGCCAAAAAGACATTGAGGAGAGTGTCTGATCAAATGTGCGTCAAGGAATTTGGGTGAAAGTGGTCGTCTAATAAAACTAGTCAGGTTGCCAGGTTAGGTTTTTTTATGCAGTCATTTAACACACTGAAAGTTTGGGCCAGTAAGACTTATTTTAAAGTAATTCATGCTTTTATTTGACACAGATTAATTGAATTAGGTCCCACTTTATATTACTGTAGTTACATGTACTAACATTTAGATTATTCATTAGGTACAATGCACTTATTGTGTACATGCATGTTTTTACATTGTTCTTAGATTTTTAAAAATACCTAAATGCAATTATACCCGTAATTAACTTCTGTGCTTGAATTAATAACTACACTGTTGACTCATCCATTATACCTTAACCCACCCATAACCTACCCATCCCACCAAACCTGTCCCTAACCTTACCCATATCCCACCTAAGTACCAGCAGAAGTGTTTTGCAATATAATATAAATGCATTGTATTTATTTATTTATTTATTTATGTAAGCACATAGCAGTGGCTGCTGAAAATTCAGCTTTGCCATCACACACACATTTTTAAACAATTTTAAAATATATTACTATGTATTAAAATACCAAAAATAATCATAGTAACTTGCATTCTTAGTCTGGCAGATTTAATTATCTTAAATATTATGATATCAGTTATTTGTACAAAAAATAATGCCGAAGAACAGGTCAGCATCAAAATCAACTGTGTATGTGTGGGAGAAGTTATATTTGATTTATTTACTGATTTAAGTATGTATTAGCATTGTCTGTGCATTCTGTAATAGAAATACAGATGAAGTATACTGTGAAGTATACTGTTAGAGAAATCTACCGCGGTTACAGTATGTGTCTTTAGTTTATACAGTACATGCAACATGCACAACGCTGAGTGTCATTACTGAAACCAACATTTGTTCATATTATGTGCTTACTTGAAAGATTAGGCCATTTAAAAGCATGACAGTAACGACAGTCCTGTTTTAAATATAAAGGATACAGTTTCCAAACAGTGTAAGCACAATGAAGTACACAGAGCAGAACATTCCCCGGTGCACTCCACCCTGGGATTCAATTCCATGATACATCACAGCATTCCAGTCCTCTCCTGTCAGAATCTTACGAGATAACACACATTATGGAAATATTGCATTTCAAATGAATATCTAATGAGAGCGTTCGCTCAGACACATATCACCAGATGGTCAGTACCTGAAACACTGTCAGGATAGCAGCTGGGAATGTGTCAAAGTTAGTCGTCGGGGTCTCATCTTCAAAATTAAACCTAGAAGAGAGATGATGAGCTGTGAATCATTTTCTTGGATGAGTCTCGTGTGTATGCTTAGGAGCCAGCTTTGCAATCATTTCAAAACCTTTCGTTTTTTCAAATTGTTTGCTCGCAAAGACAACAAAAACGGCACTGATATGTTCTAAATAATAATGTTTCTCTTCATCTGCATATGAGCTGAGCTCCTCTCTGCATCTCCAGATCTAATAATAAAAATATAACAAATACACTTTCTTATTCTCTTCCATGTACACTCTCAAGGGCTCTGTAGGGGCCTCATTACTAGAAAATGTGGAGAAATCTCACAAATAAGGGCTTATTTACATTATTGTGAAGAACAAAAGTGATGCCTTTCTTTGCCCAACCACTGTTTCTCATTTTATTAGAAGAGAATAGCACACAAAGAAAATAATGAGAGAAGTTAATCATGATTATAAACAAGTGAAATGTTGCTATATATTTATATCTAAAACTGTCTTGATTTCGTAAAATCGTATGTTTGCACAACCCTCATAAGGGGTGATAAAAATATGACGTGCTAGAAAGCCCCAAAAAAGAAAAGAAATGTCAAATGATTAATCATATATTGAATATATTTGAATATATATATTTTTAAATAACACGCATGTGTGTTTATATATACATAATAAATAAACACAGTAAACCCACATATTATGTTAAACAAATACTTTTTATTTGAATTTGATTATTCGTGATTTGGCTGCACTAATATATATAAATATATATGAATTCTGAGCGAGAATGTTTTATCTGCTCTGACAGTTTCCAGTATCTCTGCTCTCAGAACGTATAAAACCGTCTTTCTCATCCAACCCAGAGAATGACTGCATGGATCAGACAGTCAGTTTATCATGTCCATCTACAGTCTTAAATATTAATGTGCTATGGAGCTGAAATCCAGTACCAGAGAAGCACAAAAGCAATTTCTCATTTCACTAGGCACAGATCTGGAAAGACTTCAGCACCATCAGGTGGGAATAGTGTCTCCTGCAGCTCACATGGTTATGTTTCAATAACATTTTCTCATTTCACACCGGCTATTTGTTTATCTGGCACTCTTCTTATTACAGTAGATCACATGACAGCGTGTTTGCGCATCTAAGCTGATATTTACCTCATGGGAAGCGTGTGTAGAGGCAATTCCTCTGTTGCAGCGTACGATTAATAATTCATAGAACGGAGAAATGAAAACTTGTGCCGTCTGGATCAGCTCAGTCATGTTTGTTAACATGTGGCTGAGGGGTAAATGAAACAACGGGGCTTGGAAGAGTCACGCTTGACAGGAACGTAAACGAAAGGGAGGGGTATTTTTTTCCATGTCAAGGGATGATTTATGCATTTTCAGTCAAAAGTACATAGCACAAGTGCTCTGAAAAGTAAAGGGCATACATAAGCGGTTCTCAACTGGTAGTTCGAAATCCAAAAGTGGGCCTGTTCTGATAGCAGAATGCAAGGAAAAACAAACATAATAAAATTCAACTAACTATATTATTGTGCATAGTTAGGGTAACAAATTAAACAGCCTTATTTAAGGAAAAGAAATGATTTCTATTGCTTTTGTTGACCCTATTTTGGCAAAAAAAATGCATTCGTCTCTTGGGAGAAGCCAGTCATTAAATAGATATCCACTTACAGTACAACCATGGTTTGTGCAGTACACAATTTGTTTGCACAGTAAATTATTGGCTGCTCTGAGCATGAAATCATTTAGCATTAGAGACCAAACAGCAAACAACTGTAATCTGCGCACTAACCATCAAATATAATTTAGGATTATATTAATAAAATCAATTTTTTAATTCTGCATGATAAACCATTTTGAAACGTGTTGGTTTGTCCAGTGTAAAACCTAAAGCAAGTGAACGTGAAGTATATGACATGTGAGTGTAAGCCTCAGCCTGGTACTTACTGTCCTCCAAAGAGCTGCATCCCCAGCAGAGCAAACACTACAATGAAGAGAAACAGCAGGAACAGAAGACTGATGATGGACTTCATTGAGTTGAGCAGAGACACCACCAGATTCCGTAATGAGTTCCAATACCTGTTGAAGCATTCCACGATAACAGTTAAAATAGGGAAAGAAATATCACTTGATTTGTGGTAAAGACATGTTAAACTATTGAGAATGAATACCATGGCCATGCTATGAATTGGAGCACTTGTTACATCTCTGGCCTATTAAATATCGTATTATATTGTAATTTAACAGTCAAGAGTCAGTCATTACACTGTACCACAAATTTAAAAATTCTTTTTTTTTTTCATTGTCATCCAATTTCTTGTCTAGTGTCTTTTGAAGGTTTATTTGAAACTGTCAACAAATCAGAATCAAGCATTTAATATTTATTGTACAAATATATTCATGGTATAATTAAAGGGTACTGTATATGGTATACTGGTAGACATTATTAACCGGTAGAAATATCAACCTTTAGAGATTTTGGACTATAGTCTCTATTGTGGTTACATGTCCATATGATGTTGCTATGCTGTGGTCACAAAAAATTATCTTTTGAAATAATTATTAAGCATTGTGATAAAAAAAATGAATGCATGCGAAGATGGTGCTCATAGGGCTGTTTTTTCTGCGTTGTTGGCCTCGAATGATAAAATGTGTCAAAATGCCTGTCTTTGCAAGTATCTTTGTAAACGCAGCAGGTTTATTAAGTGAGAGCCAACAGCTGATAAATAAAACACATCTGTAACAGTATATTGGATCCAGGTAGCTCTTAAAGTGATAGCAGCGTAATATTCCTGCTGTCTAACAGTCTTCATACAAAAAATGAGAAAATCTCTTACTGCACGTCTAAGTCACTTTTGTAACTTAAATAAGAAGAAATATACTGTATGAATTCAATTTACACAAAGAATATACAGTGTTTTTATAGATTTGATTACTTGTATATTTGTTCTACTGTAGTTTGTTATATCATAAAGACCTAACTATATTGTGATATACATTGTTACTGCGAATTGTTTTTACTCGTATCATGATATAAGATTGTGTTCCTCACCCCTATTATAAATGTAATAATTTATGAGCTCCATGGACTATCTCTTACTTGGTAACCTTGAATATCCTCAGCAATCGCAGCGCTCGCAACACACTAATGCCAAAAGAGGCTCCTGGTTTTACTGCCGCCCAAATCACCTCGAAAATGCTACCCACAATCACCTAAACAAACCAGAGACAGAACACAAATACACATATTTCAAAACAAAGCTCATTTCCAGCAATAATTTCAAAAATTATAATCATATAATTTGTCAAATGTCTTGAAGCTGCTGTCTTTGAGGGGTCTCAGCAGGACATCAACATTCTTCTGCAGAACCTCTGGCGTTGACTGGAAAAGAAACATGTACAGTTGTTGGTCCCGCATATCATTAGTATCTGCTGGCATGTTACTCACCCCAAAGTCAAAGCAGTTAAATGAAGAGTGAAAGTAGGTCCTGGGCCCGAGGCCATACATCTTCAGACTCATCTCTATTAGAAACAGACCAAGGAACACAAACTCCGCCAAATCTGTACACAAAAAAGCATTTATCATATATTTGTCAGTCACATTATTTTGCCAATATAACATAACATTTATAGGAGTTGAAGTATAATCATTTAGGCCATTGTGGTGTAGACTGTAGGTAAAGAACTGTGCAGGTAACTGAATTTTGATCACATTGTGCCCTTAAACAAGACCCTTAAATCTTTTGGGGGAACTGTCCCTGCAATAATAATAACTGTAGTGCATGTGGCCTTGTATAAAAGCATCAGCTCAATGGCAATTAATGATTAGCAGCAGTTGGCAACACTCCTTTCTCATTTTTGGCACCAAACTGCTACAAGGGAGTCTATATCATATGGACTAAAAACTATGGGAGGTACATCCTTTACACATGAACATAGTTGAGGCATAAATTGAACTTCAGAACAGACAATTTGACACATGGCACATTTTTTTTTCTATACGATTATATTCATATATATTATATTCAAATATATATGTGTGACCCTGGACAACAAACCCAGTCATTAGTGTTAATTTTCCGAAATTAAAATGTATACATGATCTGAAAGCTGAATAAATAAGCTCCCCATTGATGTATGATTTGAAAAGGCAATATTTGACCGAGATACAACTATATGAAAATCTGGAATCTGAGAGTACAGAAAGATCTAAATGCTCTAATCAATCGAATCAAAAATTAAGTTTTAATATATTTTCGGTAAGAAATTGACTAAATACCTTCATGGAGCATGATCTTCACTTACTATCCTAAGGATTTTTGGCAAAAAAGAAAAATCAATAATTTTGACCTATACAATGTATTTTTGGCTATTGCTACAAATATACCCCAGCGACTTAAGACTGGTTTTGTCATCCAGGGTCACATATAAAAGAACCAACAACGCATTTATTTTATCAAAAGCAGTAAAAGCAATAGTTTTGTGAAATATTATTACAGTTCACTGTTCTTCTAATTCTCTTTTAATTTATTGTGTTAATGGCAAGTTGAATTTTCAGCATTTTCTATGAATTTAGAATTTTGAAATTCATCCTGGTCTTCAGCATCACATGATCCCAATATGCACATTCTAATTTTTGTAAAGATCATGACATATCTTTTGCTGTTTCTTTAATGAAAAGAAAGTTACAACATAAAACAGCATTTATTTAAAGCATTTTTACTGTCACTTTTGATTCATTTAATGCATCCTTCATTGAATGATCAATATCTAAAATTAATTTTTTACTTTACTAAACATAGCAGTCACAACAACAGGGGCAGTTTAACGCAAAACTAAAATTCAGCTAAAACCGCACAATTAATAATGCAAAAACAAGAAGCATAGGATTTAAAAGCACTTGTTTTGCATTGATTTTAAAGGGTTTTTAAATGATTCCCAAAGCACCTACAGTAAGCCATGCTCAAATATAGTTCACATAAACCTGTAAGCCTCCAGAGAGCTTTAGTGATGTTTTAAACATGCGGTTCACTTACACAGTGCATATGTGAGCGAGTCGGGCTGGTCGTAGTGAACTATAGCCACACACAGTGTGTTCAGTCCCACTATACACAGGACAGTCCAGTAGAAGCTCTGGGCCTTCACCATACGGCGGATAAAGAAGCGAAACCTCTTCTCTTTCCTGCGAAAGTACGATGAGCTCTCGTTCTTGCTGCTCTTCACGCTTGTACGGGTGAATGGAGAGCCCTGGGGAGCTGCGGAGAGAGAGACTGTTTCAGAAGATGGAGAGGAGAAGAGAGGGATTCAACACACACACAATATAATATAATAACATCTTATTTATCCATCTTTCCATTCTCGCAGACTCTTCTTGTATTTTGGTCATTATTCTCTCTTTATGTTTCACAACAAATAAAAAACATTATTTTCATGTTATGACAGTTTGCCTTTTTATTTTCTATGCTGATTTTGGGAGAAAATCCACTGTGAGATCAAAGGTCACATGCGTTGGGCCTGAATCTTACCGACTGATGAGATGTCCGTGAAGTGGTCTTCTCCTTCCTCTGCGTTGATGAGGTCATTTTTGCTCTTCTTGGCTCTCTTCAATACTATGTTGGAAAGTGAATAGTAAATAAACAGTAGTAGTATAAAATATAATAAAAAGATTATAAAGAACACAGTAAATTGAAAATGTAAATGTTTTATTAATTATTAGTAGTAGTAATTAAGACTCACTGTTTCCTAGTCAAACGTAAATAAACTAAAATGTATTTAAAATTCATTGATTTAATACTACAAGTACATTTACATATTTATGTGATTAATGAAAATACCCTGATATTGTACTTTTGATATACTACTGGTATATTTAAAGTCTGCTACATTTTAGGCTTAATATTACTAAATAAAGTAGTATTCCAAATAAAGATTCACTCAAATTTTTATGTCTGTAAGTCAAGTAAAATGTTTTATTTAAACTATACTTAGTATGAAATAAACGGATTTTAAATGTATACTTTTTTTACTAGGGTTACCTGGGTTGTTGCATTTCCTCTTGTACCAGGCACCATCCTCCTTTTCCTCAGCATTTTTATCTTCTTCGGCAAGCATCACTTCCTCTGAAACAAAGATATTTCATCACTTGCTAGGGTGTTCTGGGTAGTTGCACACAGGAGGAGAGAAAGGCAAAAGCAACCACTGTAAAGCTTTTTGTAACCTGATGCCCCACACACTAATCACTGCAGATCTGACAAACATCCAGCAGGAGGCAGGGACAGCAGTGAGCACTGTATCGCCCAACACATTAATGTTTTAAACAATGCAGTGACTATCCAACTGAGCATAATGGCTGTAGCAAGATACAAGAAGTCAAAGCACCTCTAAGCAGTTAATTCCATCATGAATTTATGGTGTTAAAACATCAAAGCCGGGCCACCATGGAGGAGTCTGGGAAATCACCTCTCTAAGCCGAATAAATCCCCATGGAAGAGCCCTAGTGGGCTTCTGGGAACCAAAACGGAGGATGCTACACGCTGTGACAGAGCTAATTAACCCCTGTGCTGATGGAGGATCGGTAGTTTTACAAGAAAATGTGCCACCTTAAGAGAAACTACAGTATTAGGAGGAGAGGTGGAATTCTAAAAGACCAACAATATCAGAATTTAAAGCATAAACATTTCTTAACTATTTGACTCGTTTTGTTGTTATGAGTATTTGTTGTAACATGGTTTCACACATGCTGCACGCGCACCTACATGGGCTTTGTCCTTTGGTTATTTCCATCGATAAGAGCCATAAATTGTAAAATGGTTATTGGACGCGTGCCACTGAATTTTATTACATTACATCAATAGTCTAAATTTATATCCAAATGGCCATTAATGTACACAAAAGTGCCCAAACCAAAAGTGTACATGTAGCTTACAATTTGTAACCATCTGGATTCAGTCAGATATTTGCTGAATGGAAAGTATTTGTGTGCCTGGCAGCACACGTGAGAAATCATCAGGTTTGGCATAGTTTAAAATATAGGTGGAAAAATTGTTCCATTAATTAATTTTCTATCCTAAAAGCATTTATTTCAAAATATTGCGGCCACATAACTTTCAAACAGATGGGTTCAATGGGATTTTTAGTTTAAAGAAATCACTACTTTTGTTCAGCAAGAACCCATTAAAAGGGTAGTACACCCAAAAATAAAAAAAAAATGTTATGTTTATATCCTATATCCCAAGATGTAGCCGAGGTGACTTTGTTTGGCCAGTAGAACACAAGCTATGGTTTTTATGCTAATAATTCTCATTAACTTTTTGATTTATCAAAGAACCCTAAAAGTACAAATAAATTTGAACGGGTTTAGTTATAGTAATTCTACTTTTTGTTCAGGTTTAGGAATGCAGTATCATGCTGTTCACACAGTCTATCTATATTAGCATTAATATTAGTATATGGAGTATGTGTAAAACAGGTGAAAATCCTGAGGAAGAACTTGGGAAACTATTACTAAACCAGCCCCAGATCCACCGCCACGGAAAGCACCACCACACTGGTCCTGGCTGATGAAAGAGCTGTTACAGGCAGACACGGGAAGACTGAGGGTATGAACCAGCTGGTGGAGTGAGTGGAAGGCTATGTGGTTGCCATGGAGAGAGGAAGTGCTGAGCAACAGACAGGCACAGATACATCGGCTCCCAGCGCGACCGAGAAGAGATCCAGGAAGCGAGCGAGACAAACAGTCAAGGGAGAAAAAGCACGAGGGGGACAGAACACCCTGTAGGGAACAGATCGGGGCCTTCTGGTGGTGGCACTGCAGATCATTCTCAGGTGTAAGGCTTGAAAAAACGTTAGCATCTCTGAATTTAGATTACACATCAAGGCTTAATGAAGATTTTGTTCACTTGGAAAACAGACCTGCTTTGCAGATCCACTCCAGGTATCCGGTCAGCTCTCTCTCGATCTGCTGTTGCCTGCGAAGCTTCAGGAACTCCTGCCTTTTCTCCACACGCTCTCGTTCCTTTGCAAACTCCCTGTTTGTACATATGCACATAAACACACATCCATGAACACAGTGTACTGCACAGAGGCATCAGGGGAGCTCTATGGCACAGGTCATGTGTATAAGAGCATGAGTACATCTAGCGATGCACCTGCAAAAGCAAAAGCAATGAAACGTTCGAGAAAACAGCAAGTATAAGGTGTGGCATTCGCATTTGCAAGAGCAGTAGAAAAATCAATGTTTTAGAATCAATAGAATACAACGGCTAAAAGTCTACAGTCTATGCCTCACTTAAAGCTGAAGTGTGCAATTTCTTTTTAATTGCTTAAATTTCTTCTCCTATTCTATCTTAATATACAGAGTCAGACACTGATTAACTATTGAAGTCTATCTGTAGATTTGTAGCTCATTAGATCTGCTTTAAAAAGATGCATTTTTTCAGCATCATTAACAGCATATAGTATAAGAGCAATGAAATCAGCTCAAAAATATAGCTTAAAATCTCCACAAATTGTACAATTATTGTATTTCATTATATGTGTTAATATTTTATAATTTTTTATACACAATACAATAAAATTCAGCAGCTGCAAAAGTTATGTAAACCATGTGGAAAACGTACATTATTTCTGCATCTTCTAATTCAAGATGATAATGCTGCACTTCAGCTTTAAGGACACAATATAGTTAAATTGACTAATGCAAAATGGTTGATTAACCTCCTCAAGAGACGTTACAGCCTCACAATGAAAGAGAGATCTATCCATTATTCTCTGTAATACACCTACAGGGCTAGATGGTTTCTCTCATCTAACCTCTCTAACTTTCACCCCACAGTGTGACAAAGCTGTGTAGCGACACCTTGATTAGATATTTAGCTCATAAGTTGAAAAAAAATTGGCATTAACTGACAAATGGCCATGCATTGCCCGTGAGAGGTATATTTCACCCTTGGTTAGTAAATGAGTCCCATTCATTTTCATAAGCATTATAGCTTTCTCTGCAACGTGATTATGTAGGAGCACATAAGAGAAAAAGAATGCACTGTTTGTGCCCCCTCAGAACCTGCCATCTGTTATCATGCCAATTAGAGGACAGCGTGATGATTGACCGCCATTACTATTTAACAGGTGCGCAGAGCGAACAGAAAGGAGGTGAAAAAAGAGCTATAAATGTGAAGAACAAAGAAAGGAAGAAAACAAGAGAAGGGTTTTCAGAATGTGAGAGTGCAGTGCTGCCAGAACGAAAATGTTACTTGAGAAGGTGACTGGAGCAGGAAAGGGGTGTGAAAAAAACTAAATAAAATAGGAAAGCTGTACAAGACAGAAAAGACAATACTGTATGAGAATAACTGAAAAAAATTCAACAGATTTTTGGTGGTATAGCTAGTGGATTAACACATCCTGTAAAAAATTAAAACTGAAACTCTAATATAGAAAAATGTAAAATGCACTTCCTAATAATCTTTGTTATTTACAACTATGAAAATCTTTTTACAGCGTGGTTGAAGGAATAGAAAACTATAGAACACAAAAAATATGCATTTCGAATAAAGGCTTCCATGTAGTTTGGTCCGTCCAATAAAAATCAATGGGATCCAAAAGCAACATTTCTTTCGACTCTAACTGTATGGATAAAACAATAGACAAAAACATATTTTTAAATGTCGTCTTTTGTGTTTAAAAAGAAAAGCATGCAGGCTTAAAATTTATTGATAACACAATTTACAGTTTTTTGGTGAACTATCCATTTAAGAATGTGATGCTGCACTAGCATCCAGAACACAACATACGGCGTTCTTCAGCAGGATTCCCGTATGACAATGTGGGGAAAATCCTCTTTTTTCCTCCCTGCATTGCAGTGTGACGGTGACAGTGAATGTGTGTACTTGTGAGTGTGTGACAGAAGAGAGGGAAAACTAACTCTCTCTCTCTGACACAAATAATGACAGAATTGTCATCTTTGTGTGATCCAGCCCTTAAAAACTGCCCCCATGTATCCCTTAAAACTCATATTTGAATTTTTGTTTTCTCATGAAAATGTTTTTTTTCTTTATGGGTTAAAAGGGCTTGAATATAACTCTAAAGCCTTACCTCATAAAATAAAACACACAGAATCATGAACATGCAAATTAGTCCCTGCCTCTGCTCAATCACAGCATCCCAGACTTCCTGCCCCACTTTCACTCAGTTAACTGAAGCAATAAACGCCACACAATGGCAGATGGCGATACTGGGTTAATTCAGCTGTACATGTTTAAACCAGAGACTGAGCCAGAGAGGAAGAAGAGGAAGAGGGGGTTACACGCAATCATCTGTAGCTGAATGGTTATGACTATATTATGAAACAGCTAATAATGTGGTACTGCAAAGCATACTGCAGTTTCCATTTACCATCTCAGACAGCTAACTTCTAAAAATCAGCATCCTTAAGTACTGTAGTAAGAGATATACTGCAGAGTTTAGAGAAAATGCTCACCTATAACATTGACTAATGTATTTGAATATGGTTGGTTGGCAAATTAAAAACACCAGGCATACATGTAAACATTTAAAACTTGATTTATTTTTTACCGCAGGGGCTCTATCTAACCTTTATCTATTTTTCATGCTGTAAATTCTAATACTTTGATGCCAGAATTTAAATAATAGTTTTAATTCATAATTTAATTTATTCAGGCAAGATCAATCGTTTTTCAGGTAAATACAGGCTGTGCCTCATGGATTAAATGTCACTGGTAATGGGCTGCTCATGCAGTCGAGGTCAAAGGTCACTGTGGGGCAAGATAGATCAAGATGGAATGGCTATGAACTGCCTTCTAGCAGGATCCCTGCTGCCCAACTACCCACTGAGAAGATGACATGGCTGCCACCTTTTTCTCGAACCCCCCACCCCAGGGCAGTCCTTTGTCTCTCCATGAGGCCTCACAGTGGCCTTTTGCTTTGAAGGCAGCATGGTCAGACAGGTGCACTAACCTCCCGGCCCCAGCTCAGACCCCGGCCCCCGCATACAACCCTGAGAGACACAGCATGCACCATGGTAACCAGTGCATCCACTGATGACTAAAGGTTCCTTTAAACTTTAACAAATACCAACATTTCAAACACTACTTGAATAAATACACCTGATGACATGCTACAGTATTCTCTTTTTTCAATAATTATTAATCAGCACTAATTAATTTTATTGACAGAAAAGAGGTCTAAAATGCTACTAAATATTTATAATTTAAAATTATTCCTTTCTGCTCATTAAAATGTAATGAAAAGGCACCAAATGAGCAAATTTATATATCTAAAGGATCATGTGACACTGAATATTGGAAAAAGATCAGCTTTGCCATCACAGTAATAAATCACACGCCACGACATTATTTCAGTTACGTTTAAACAACACAATGCAGAGCAAAATTCAAAATACATATAAAAACGTGTCTTTTTTCATGTCTATACCTTAATGTATCATCAAGAGACATCAGGTTTCATTTGGTTTGTCTGTTTTTTGTTTGTTTTTTTAAC
The DNA here is from genome assembly GCA_032361065.1 of Enteromius trimaculatus. Taxonomy (NCBI): domain Eukaryota; kingdom Metazoa; phylum Chordata; class Actinopteri; order Cypriniformes; family Cyprinidae; genus Enteromius; species Enteromius trimaculatus. The sequence continues at coordinate 5,791,048 of JAUMHP010000046.1, forward strand.
TCTCAAATTGACTCCCATTGACTGCCATTATATGACTGACTGACTGGTAAAAAAAAAAAAAATCATTTTAAACATATATATATATTTTTTTATTTATAAAAATAAAAAATACAGTGAGCATTAAAGCCTTCTTTCAAAAACATTTAAAAATTCCTACAGATTTCAAATTGTGTATTCTATAAGTATTGTGAATTCAAGAAGCTTTAAGATCTCAATATTTGTCATTTTAAAAATACACTGCAGAACCATTTAAAAAAAAAAATGTATGGCTCTGCAGTTAAATGGTCTTTAAAAAAGACCAACTTTACTTTCCATAATATAATATAATTCAAAACAAATTACTTAAAGTCTAAGTGACAGAAAACATAATTGCTGCAAAGTCTTCTGGGCCAATACAAACTAAATTGAAATTATAAAGCCCACTTTCTCACAGAAGGACACAGTTAGAGAAGCCTGTGCCATGCCTTTACGTAACACTTTATTTTAGCCTAATTAGAGCTGCTCCTGAGCTCCCATCATACTTTGTGGCCTGTGGTGTGTAGACATTTCACACTTCAGAAGGAGATTGTAGAAAGCCTTTGCAAGTGTGATAATTTGGGGGCTGCACAAGCAATCTTGAACGCACATTAATTCTGAACTAGGTTACCATGAGGACAGATACACACAGCTCTCACAACACATAACAACAGAGAGTGCCTGTATGTTGAAGACTGCGTAAATATTATGTCACTTCTATACATACTGAAACACACGCCCCTGAATGTGCACATGAACATTTTCTGGCAGTCACCGTAAAAAAAACAAAAGAAAAACGTAAATGCAAATCCTCTCAAGAATGTCTCTTTGAGGACAGCTAGAAACAGCTTTAAGTGAATAAATTTCACACTGTAAGAGTGGAGACTGCATTACTTGAAGGACGATGAGAGAGCATTAAAATAAAGACAGAACAACAGAGAGGGAGAGCGGATGGGGGACTGAAACAGAGTACAGGGACACAGTGGAGAGTTCAGCATTCTAGCACAGTTTGATTAATTACAGCAGTGACAATGTACTATTGCTAAAGTCTTGTTCTCAGATTTGTCTTACGTGAAAAAGATCCATGTAGCCTTACATGTCTCCACTAGAATTTTTTAAGAAATCACAGTAATGTCTCAAACAAAGTTCAAACACAAAAATTCAAAGCCAAAACCACAAAATGCTACCCAAATGAATTGAATATAATCTATATTCTTATTGTGTATTGTATAATCTTACTGTGTGTCAACAATGGTCTTCTTTCTAAAAATCTGCAAGTGCTGTCGCGATTAATCGCGTCCAAAATAAATGTTTTTGTTTAAATAATATGTGTGTAACTGTATATTTTAAGATTGTTATCTAAAAAAACACACACGCACACCATATATATTTGGAAAACTATTATTTACATGTGTATTATATTTATATTCATGTAATGTGTTTAAATTATATAAGTTTGCTTACATAATATGTGTGTGCATATTGTAAATATTTATAAATATAAACACATACAGTATATATTAAAGAAAAATATGTTGTTTATACATTAAATATATATGTATATATAATATAAGAATATGATGAATATGATAATTTAGAAATATATATACTGTGTGTATTTATAGATACATAATAAATTACATTGTACACATACATATATAATATAAAAGAAAACTTGGATGTTATGACAGCAATACAATTAACAATACATTTTTATTAAATATATGGATGTGCACATATATATACACATAATTAATATACACATTACACAAACATATATTACATAAACCCCAACTTTTCTTTTGGATGCAATCGATCACGATGAATCATTTGACAGCCCAATTTTTTAAGTCTGTTATTTTTACAACAGATAATTTTTTTTTAAAACATATTTAAAAATATTATTACAATATATTAAAAAAAAAGTTTTATTTTTAAATAGATTTTCATATTTCTCTGATAGCAAAACTGAGTTGTCCATAGCAATTTCAGTCACATGATCCTACAAAAAATCATTATAGTACGATTTGCTGCTTATAAAACACCAAACTGTGCTGCTTATTATTTTTGTGGAAACGGTGATCCATTTTTTTCAGTGTTCTTTGATGAAATGGTGCCAAAGATAAGGCATGAAGAGAAAGACTCTTGTAATTCTGGGATTACTGTACTCCTCAGAGAGAGAGACCAGCATCACCACGTAATGCGTAGAGTTCACCACAAAGCATTCATCCAGAGACTTTCCATTAAAACAGTGTTTGTGTGTGAGAGAGAGAATAAGGGAAATAGATAGGGAGAAAAAGAGAGAGAGAAAAAGCATGAGGGAAAAATAAAGATGCTTCAGTGTGAGGGTGTGTTATTTGTTTTATAGAGAGTGTATGTGGCTTTTGGCTCAATCACAATTGATGGAGGAAAAGCCTAATCGTGACCAACACTGCATTCGCAAAATAGAGCTGCCTAATCGAATTGGGAAACGGTGCTCTACTGCACTTAACGTTGCTCCCACTCTGGATGTGCGTAAGCTGTAGGTTAAAAGATTCCAACCAGTAGAATAGAAATTATTTTATGAGGCTTTCAATGGTTTAGGAAAGCCCATTTATTATAGGAAGAGCCCACCTAACAGCTATAAGATGCATCCCTTGAATAATTTTAAAGGAATGCTGTTTGTTTGCTTCCAATATAAGCATTAAATTGTTATTGTATGCTTTGTATTGGCTCCAAATTGTTCAAATCTTTGTGCCCAGCCAACAAGATCATGAATTATAAAGGTGAACGATTTATTTAGTGGGTTGCATGACATTTGCATCCTTTTATATGAATGAATACTTATTTTTTTTACTTATTCATTTGAATTCATTCTGATTATTTTCAAAGAGTTATAATTTACTGCCTAATGTTTTTTGTATACAGTAAAACCCATCTGTTGTATGATAATTTGTTTATGGAAAATTCATACTGAATTACACTGAAATATAATATATACTTTCACTTAAATAAAATTGAATGGATTAAATTCAAGCTAAATTAAAATGATTTCCTCACTGCATCCTCTTCGTTACATTAAAATTAATTTAAATAAAAGTTATGAATATAAGGAATTTTCAAATAAATAAATAACTAATTATTAGCATTAATGATGACGTCATCTTTAGCAATCCCCGGGCTGGAATTAACCTTTAAGAAATATTTTTAAGACTTTTTAAGAATCCTGAAAAAGTTTACATGCATGTGTACAGAGTTCCAAAAACAATTCCTACGCAGTTGGGACTAATTCGATGACTCTGATTTCAGACTCACCCTGACAGCACCCCCAGAACCAAGTTGAGCATGAAGAAAGAGCCGATGATGATGAGTGGGATGAAGTAGAGCCAGTTCCAGGTGTTCCCTGAGGCATCGTTGGCCTGCAATGAGACAGAAGTAATGAGAGTAGAAACTGAGAAGCAACAGAAGTACAGAGAGAAATAAACATCAGAAGAACCAGGAGGAGACCAAATCTCCACAGGCTTCTCTTGAACTCCCATCCCTCAATAACACCCCCTGCAATAATCTCTTTAACACATTTCAGTATAACGCATCCATATCTATACAGCTATAATCCTTCTTTTTGTCCAAGTAATTGCTTTTTGCAAGGGTAAAAAAAAGACTGTGAAATGCAGTCTACTGGTTATCGCTCTCTAAAGAAAATGTTTTTAGACTAGTGAGTGACAATGACGGAATTTCTCTTTGATTCACCAGCACATACAAGACCGGTCCATACACAAAGTGTTTATGAGGCATGCTTAGAAAAGATTTCTCCTAGCGCCCATTTGTTTGCAAATTGTCTGTATATTGTTAGGGGATCATGGAGAATGCTGATTCAGCAGACACATACAGATCCTTAAACCCCCTCTACTCTCTTACACAGCTGTTTCTAAGGCAACCGGCTCGTCGTGCCTACCTCTGTCCCTTTATCTCTCTTGCTTTAGCTTTAAAATTGCATTTTTGGCAAGAGCAGTAAAGCAGTCAGAGCCAAATTCCATTGCTGCATCTCCACTCCATTGAGTATTAAATTTATTACAGCACTGTAGGGAATTTGTCTGACTGACTTTTTCTTAATTATAATTTATTTATTACTGCTAAAGTCTATATTGGTTACTGTTTCATACATCCGAATGAAAGACGACAGCACAATAGTATCTCTTTAGCCAAACATTTTTAAAATGTTAAAATGAACAGATTCTAAAAGTCCAGTACAGGATGGGTTGCTAGATATTGGCATCCTTGAGGTCTGAAAGGAATTGTAGTAATTCATCTTTTAAAACTGGATGAACGCCATCTGACATCGGGGAAAAAAGGACAGCACTGAAACAGTTTCATCTCATTCAGAGGGTGGGAGAAACAATGGTGGATCGCCTACACTTCCTCTAAAGCCTGAAAACTGTCTTGACATGCTAAATGAATATGTGCTCAGTAGCCAAAATGCATGACATTGTCTGGCGGGTTAGATGTTTTCTGTAGCCCTTGCTTCACAGGTTTGTGTTCCCTCGAGTGATATGGGGATGAAAAAAATGCTGAATACAGTCTTCACAAGATTACCACAGTAATGACAGGAGCATCTGCTAACCAGACATGAGAGACAGTATAATGGTTAACCTGGGCCAATTATCCAGTGCTTCTATTCCAACTTCCTACCACATGTTGTGAGGTGTGAATACATCTGCTCTTAAAACGGCAAACAATACATAAATTAGGGCTGGGCACTGTGGCCAAAAAAATAAATAAATAATATCTCAGTATCAGTACAGTTTACATGTTTATTTGGATGGGGGAATATATATATATATATATATAAGAGTCTCACGTTAATGCTGATAACAGCCCACCACATATATATGTATTCATTTTTTTATTTATTTTGTAATCATGTCCTGTGCAGTCTATTTAAACAATGTTAATATTAAAAACATGAATGTAACCATGTGGGTTATGCTATATATTATGCCACTGTAGTGCATTATGCTATAGCATAGTAACATTACAATCTAAAAACAAAAATAATGTTTTTTGAAGCAGAAGTGAAATTCACCTAACTAAAGACTTTATTTTTGGCATTTTTTGCTTTTATTATAATAGGACAGTGTAGACGAGACAGGAAGTAAAGTGGGAGAGAGGCAGGGGGTCGGGAAAGGTCAACGGCATCATATGACAAAATTCGCTAAAAAACTAAAATAAAAAAAAAATAAACAAAAGTCACTTACTTATAAAGTTAAAATCCTATATATGGCAAATTTACTGTACAACAACAATAATATTATATAAATTTATTTAGTTATTATTGCACTCCTTCTGTTTGCTGTCCTTCACAGTGAAGTTTAGTGAAGTCAGAAGTTTAGCAGTCTTTAGTTCCTAACAGCAAAATGGCCATATTTCTTTGACTTCCTAACATTTACAGATGGATAATAAACCGGAGGAAAACATTAAATGGCACAAGTATTTGTTAGATATTTTGATGGGGTCAAGCGGATTTAAACTATACATGTTAACTTACAAGTTAATATAAACCTCTTCACTTCGACCTTCAGCTATGATTTCTCCACTATACAGCATGGCCTCTCGTACCTTATTGCATACATATATGCACAGACATATATAATTAAAACAAATGATAATGATTGGGACAGATCTACTTTATGCAAAAAAGGGAACAGATCTGTGCAAACCAACAAAAGCATGCAGCCTGAGAAAATCAGTTCCAGCTAATAGATTTGAATAGGACCTGCACATAAAGTCGAAGCATAGAAAAATTAAATCTGAATTTCTGTGAAATGTGAGCGAGATGTGGAATCTGTGTGTAATAAAACTGTGATAAATGTGGTAATCGAGTTCTCAGCAATGCACTGGGGCATGAATAAATAAAGCTATGTTACTATTTATTGTTTTGCCTAGATGTGCCGTTGTTGACATCTATTTGTCATGTGGAAAAATCACAACTGTTTTTTACCGTTCACTGTATAAACCAAATATGAAATGCATCTGCAAAATGGCTTGTGGCTCCTCTATCTTTTACACACTTTTCCAGACATTTATGTGTAAAATCTTCGAGAATGGCCTGTAATACATTCAGAGACAGCATATGAACACAGAGGTTGTAATCAAACTCCTGTGAGTGTGCTTCTCATCCCACTAAAGACAATTAGAGGTTTGATTCATTTCCTATGACTGCACTATCATTAATGAGACACAGCAGAGCCTAAAGGGACAAAGCAATTGAGCAAAATGTTTCTCTTAGTTGGCATTATTGTTTCTATTAATGTCTATTTCCTACCGTTAAGTTTAATTAGTGAGACAGAGCCTGTGTTGGGTGTGATCACATTTAAGATTATTATACAAATTTATGGCAAAAACCCCAGTATTTAAAATAAACATTTCGCACAATTAAACAAGTACAAAGAAACAAATAAATAAAAATATCATTAAATAGATACATTTATGCTATACCGTTCAAATGTTTGAGGTTGGTAAGATTTGAATGTTTTTAAAGGTTCTCATCAAATCTGACCAAAATTATATGGCTAAAAAAAAAAGGTAAATATACAATAAGAGTTTAAAATACTATTATAATTTCTATGATAATATATTTTAAAATGTGATTTTAAAAGCAACATTTCTATTCATTACTCTAGTCTTTAGTGTAACATGATGTTTAATTTTAACATACTGATTTAATGCTCAAAAACATTTCTGCCAATCAATGTTGAAAACAGTAAATATTTTATAATAAATGCTTAATATTTTTTTGTAGGAGTCATAATAATTTTTTTTCTCAGAAAGCTCAAAAGAACGTCTAGGTTACTAACGTAACCCACGTTCCCTGAAGGAGGGAACGGAGACGTTACATATGGGATCTCGCATGAGA